>OX451208.1:33094479-33356046 GCA_949628255.1 Macrophya alboannulata
ATGTTTAAGTTATAAAGATTTTTCGAAATCTTAAGACGAAAATCGCTCCAGGTATTAGGAGTAAATCTGACTCGAAGAGATGTGTTGAAATTTTTGGCGGAAAAAAACGGCGTACGTGCAAGCAGACATACACTCGTGTAGACATGGTCCATCGTCAAGCTTATAGTCAAATCCTAAATTTTTAAATCTCAAAGTATAGAGTCGATAAAATGGAAAATAATAAACTGAAGCGTGCTCAAGCTGCTATGAATTTGCAAAAAAAAAAAAAAAAAAGCTTATTTCAACTCCCTTACGTTGTTTCACATCTCGCTCACTGGATTCTGAAATAAAAATTTACCAGGAGGGGAAAGTGGGAAATAACGAGGCATTTGCTAATTGGTATGTATGAGTATTTATTGTTGTAGTGTAGATACAATACATATAACTTATCGTCAAAGTTACATATGTATATACAATTCATAATTGTTTCCAAATCATAAATATATGTGCCCGTTGCAAGTGAATTGCTTTTTGATCGAAGATAGAATAATATTACCCAAGTAGCACAAAACACTCTGTGACTTATACTAGTCCCTATGTCGACTAAAATCCGACTGGGAGTGTTTCATGATGAATCTGACTGGAATTCAGTAAATCACTCCGAAAACTATTCGAGATAAATTTCATGTCAATAATCAAGACATCGCATTATCTTTAGTAACATCTCTATGCCCGGAGAAACTACTACGATATTGGCCGCAGGCGAATTTTACCTTATAGGTATACGCATCCCCGATGTTAACTCGTTGACGCTACGAGGGTCACTGACCTTATCACAACGGATACATACTGATGTCAAATGTGTATTACCGTAGGTCAGTGCCTCGCTGCTGGCGCCATCGAACGGAAGACCAAAGAACTAGAAAGAGCGCAAAATTGTGTATGAATTGCATATAATAAGGCGCACTGATTTTCTGTTATTCTCGACTTCATCGATGTGTAGTAAGTAAATTTTTTGATTCATTACGAATCGAGGAATTGGGAAATGATTATTCTGCAATTATTCAAATGACATTAATCTCACAGATAAGGTAAATACGGTACATAGGTATATCATTGGTGAATCTTTTTTCGTTGCCTCATTAATTCGAAGCAACAGATCAATTATATGTATTGAAGAAATACAAACGCTAGTTAAATTCTTAAGTATATATTATAAATGATTTTTAAGTCACACATACATATAATAATAAGTATTATACAAACAAATACATATTTATAATAACAAAATATAAATCCACTTACGTATTAATATTGTACACGTTTCTCATTCGCACATAATATTATAAAATAAATGAAAAAAAAAAAATTATTTCAACAAATAATTCATATTAAATACAAAAATTACATCTCTAAGAGTAGTCTCTGTTCATTGTTCATATATCTTGTTTTTTCTGTATTCATTTTCATTTCATCTTATCTTAATTTATTTTATTTTATTTTACTCAACTTTTTGTTCAGATCTCATATTTACAAAAGAAATAAATATGTGATTTGTACAAATATGTATATACGAAGCGAAAAATTTCGGTAATCATACATCTGTAAAATGTACGATCAAATCCTCGCTTATAAAAATATACCTTATAGATATTCACTCGATGTTTTTAAATTTGAATATTTTTCTATCATCTTTTCGTTTCGGTATCTGTATATATGTATATAGGTATAGGTAAACTATTGAAATTGATGAACATGGCCCAATCTATATAACTCATCTATTATTATAATAGGTGTATGTATACTTATTAAGCCGAGAAACATATACGTGCCAAAGTAATGATTGTTTTCTATACAATCATTACTCCAGGACTTCGATTGTATTCACTGATAGTTTATTATTAAATTTGCGACATTAAAATACCATTTTTTTTCCCCCGAATCTATGTGTATACGATAATTTCAAGTCAGTGATTTAAAAAGTTTTTCATAAACTTCTAGCGAATACAATGACCTTTATAATGAATAAATACAATTTATTATTGTCCTAATGAATGTATAGAATCTATAATGTTGAATGTATATTAATTAATAATTGTTCGTTGTTGAGCATGTCACCTCCAATGTTTTTTTTTCTCTTTTCTTTCATTTCTTTTTTTTTCTGATTTTCTACACAACTTAATTTTTTTTTTTAAACTTACAGAACATTACGTTCAAAGTCACTGGCCTTCACTGTCACTGTCGCTTTTGTCTGTAAGAGAAACTCCATATTAGTAGAACAGTTTCTTACTTAAATACAGTGCCAAAGTCGTACTGTTATTCGCATGATCAACGTAAACCATTCATTATATACCTTTCTTTCCGGGGTAAGCATGTCTTTTCAGTCTGTCGTACAGATCATCTTTAGTACCGTAAATACTAGCGTTCGATCGTGCAAGACTATTCATTTTACCACCGTTGTGTAGACTCTCTAGAAAAAACGAATGAAACCAAAATGCATTATTCAAATATTCCCCAAATTCTAAAACACATGAATATTGATTTGAAATAAAAATTAGGACATTACCCTTCATGTAAGTTTCGTTGTAGAAATTAGGCATCTCCCAGCCGTCCTCTTCGTCGTCGTAATAATGTGCGTAAGTACTGTGATGAGAGGGAGCGATCGATTCGGCGTAGGGCGTCGGTGCACCGTAGTAGAAATTGACCTGAGAACCGTTCTGATCAGTTGCAGGGGTCAGCATCTTCTTGGGTTCCTTCTTCCGGGATGATCTACGTGGATAAAATAGTTTCGTGAATGTTTTCCGATCGAGTAATCATCGCAATGTTAAACGATCCAATTTTCATTCATCTAAATTCAATGTCTAGTTTCTTACCTAACGCAAATCATCCAGACGAGCAGTACGACGATAATGATGAGTATAACTCCGCCAGCAATTCCTCCAGCGATGTAGAAGAATTCTGATTTTTCTGTGCAATGTTTACCGGTGAAACTACCGATGCATCTGCAGGAGGGTTGACTTCGGGAATCCTTGACGCAGGTACCTTCGTTGTCGCAATATCCCTTGCACACGTCAGTGCATTCCTCTCCTGTTCCGTTGTATCCAGGTCTGCATTCGCATTTGAATTCACTTGTCTCGGGTATCAGTAGGCAATGGGCGTTCGGATCACAATGCATCTCTTCGCCGTTCATTTCGCATGGATTTGTACACTCGGCTTGGCTCGTCTGAAACAAGATGAAAAAGAAAAAAATCGATTCCATTTTATTAGCAATTTTTATCTTAGTCATTTTTGTGCCAAAAATACGTTATTATGGGTATACTTACAGCAGCAGGTCCTTTGGTGCTCCTATTAGGTGGACAGGGAATGCAAGACGTTTGCTGTGACTCTGGCTGGTAAGTTCCTTTCTTGCAGGCGACACATTCGTTCAGAGTTCCATTCAGATAAGTACCCGGTACGCAAACCGGTAGTGAGCATTCTTCGATGGTAGCTGATCCCATATTGGGAGTTGTTCTGCCTAGAGGACAAGCCTGGCAGGAAGCTTGTACCCCTTGCATTCTGTAAGTTCCTCTTGGGCAAGGTTCGCACTTTCCTTCAACAGCCAATTGCTGTCCAGATCCACACTCGTCCCGACATTCCTCGCGAGAGACAGCCTCGGCTGTTCGCGTTGTTTTACCTAATCCACAAAGTTGGCAGGAGAAACTTCCCTCGTTTGGTTGGAAGAATCCGTGGCCACAACTTCGACACAAACCATCTCCATCGTCGTAGTATTTTCCAGCTGGACATCGCTCTTTACAATCAGCTGCACTCCTGGCTCCAGGTCCGATCGTCACACTCGAACGTCCGGCGATAACTGGACATGAACTGCATCGAAGTTGTCCTGCTTCACTTTGGTACGTCCCGATAGGGCAGTGTTTGCAGGATTTTGTTACGTCGTCGTAGTAAGTTCCCACCGCGCATGGAACTGTGGAAAGAAGTTTAAGCATTAAAAATCCTTCGTCATTTTATTACGTGTCAGTTAGAAAAAAGAAACTCACCACAATCCGGTGCCATCACCACTTGTCCGATTGGACAGGCGTAGTCAGATTCAAGTATCAGAGATGCTGGATCCGGCACTGTGTTAGGAAGGATATCGTGAACATCGAATTGGTCTTCTTCGAGGATAAGTTTTTCGAGAAGATTTTGCACGTTGGATCGTTCGTTTGAATTCGTGTTCTGGACCGGGTCACTAAAACGGTCAAAATTCAGTTAAACCCAAATACTAAAGCAAAGGGTTTCACACATAAGTACCAATAATTCTATAGGTACAAAATATTTACAAATATTTACAATGGAAATATTATTTACGAACTGCGGTAAAGTCGTAGTCAATTAGGATGCACTCGAAGTATATTAATTATTTGGCTGGATATACTAATTGCTTTAGAAAAATTTCAATTTTTTGCATTAGACACAGATGCTAGATGCTTCGCAATGCAAATTATAATCATGACGATTGTTAGGTCCGAGAATTGGAAAATTAATTGGAATCATAATTGAATTTGCAATTGAATTCTGCAAATTAGCATCTGATCTGTATTACGAGTATGATTCTATACTCCAATAATAATAATATCTATTTGTAAGTTCGTTGTTAATATCCTACTAGAGTTAAGTAATTAGCGATTAGCAGTTTAATTACGGAAACCCTTATGTTTATAATAATTAGTCGCAGCTCATGCATCCCACCTGTACCTGAAAGTTATAATTAAACGTGCATATATAATAATTATACTGTTATTACCCATGCCATAACTATGCGATTGTGAATGACCATTACAATGGGGGTATTAGAGATTATCATGAAATTAATAGTCTTCGTATACAAAAATTATCGACTAATGAAATCGCATGTCTTGTTTTTTGCTTTTTGGTGAGATTTGCGGGGATTCTTACTTTATTGCTGGGAACGAAATCTCCACTTCGTACGTATCGCTGCCTTGCCGGGCTTGTCTCGTTCTACATTATAAAATAAGTAATTTGTCATGCTTTTTCTTTCACTACGTACAAACCACTGTAGAAGACTACAAAATTTGCGTAAAGAATAGAGAGAAACAAAGGTAAAAAAAAAAAGTTATAATATGTCTGATTAATTAGAAGAAAATTTCAACCAATATTTCTATGTAGTAAATCGTCACAGATTTAAAAACGATTATTTTCTCTCATTATCTGAAATGACGATTTGATATTTTTCAAAAACCGATCAATACTCACGTTTCGGCTGGCACAGCAACGGAAATCATGTAAGTTCCACCATCGTCGTCGTTGGTATCTCTGGTGCTACGAACTCGATGATCACATTGTACATCGATGGTCAAATTTTTACACTCCCGAGTTCCTGAAAAATAATTGTTTCATTTTTTGTCAACAAATTCGAGGATTTTATTTAACTCCAGGTTCAAATCAGATGTCAAATGCATACCTTCGAATGAGTACGAGCAGAAGTTCCAATCTCTGTTCAACGAGTTCACAGCATTTCGGACTTTCTGCTTAAGCACACCTTGGCCAGCTTCGTTGCAAAGAACGGAAGTTGGGAAGTTCATTTTTATCTTGAAGACTCGCTGCGCTGAAGTAGCACCTGATGATAAAACGTCGAAACCCCGTTTAGCACGTGAAGCAATTATTTAAAACAGCGAAGAAATCGTATCACGAAAATTACATGACTATAATAATCGTCGCAACTTACTCGTGCAGGCAGGATAGATGAGCGGCAGTGTCGGATTATTTGTTGGTCTCCAAAAACCTTCGGCTCCGCAAGTATAGAACGGAGGAACTTCCTGCGAGAATCTGAGATTCGGATTGCAAAATATTTCACAGACTTTGAATTGACCTCCAGATCCCCAGTCTTTGCACTGCTGACTGCCTCCTACAGGGTCGGATAATTCCGGGCAAAAATCGGCTGAAAATGAGAAGTAAAGTTATATATTTTGTCTTGTCTTATGGACCGTAAGAAATTTAATTTCAGTTCAAAAATCCCCCGAATATGATGAGAAATTATGAAATCCTTAGTGGATCAAGATTTTATCACACTTACACAAGACGTAGACTTTGAAATTACACGTAGCCGAATTTCCTGCAAGATCATAAGCGATGTAGCTTATGTCGTAGGCTCCCCAAAGAAGAGTTTGCCCTGATCTATGACCACTCTTTTCTTGAATTTTCGTTATTCCAACGTTATCGCTGAAATGTGGTTCGTCCCATGTGACAATGGCCGATCCGTTTTTGGCAATGACCCATAAATCGCCTGGGCAATGTTCTACTTTAGGTGGAATCTTGTCTACCTCAAGTTGCTGACATTTGTTTCCGCTGTATCCGTTCGGACATAATCTTTGACCACAGTGGGATGGAACAACCCTTTCAACGCCACCTGTGATATCGTCGTAGCCAG
Source organism: Macrophya alboannulata (assembly GCA_949628255.1). Taxonomy (NCBI): domain Eukaryota; kingdom Metazoa; phylum Arthropoda; class Insecta; order Hymenoptera; family Tenthredinidae; genus Macrophya; species Macrophya alboannulata. The sequence goes on from OX451208.1 coordinate 33,100,883, forward strand.
CCCATGTCAAGATTAAATCTTGGTACAAGACAGGCTCCGTCCGGCAATCGCGTACTTGTTTCTGGATCTCATTTGTAACGTGTAATGCACGACCCCAGACTTGAACCTTCGTTAGATGACCTTGGAAGCCAGATTCTGTGTAGCCTTTGGAATTTTCAGTCAAAGGTTTTCCCAGCACTGCCCAGCCACTGGAAAAATAATTTTTGTAAGTAGACTGAAAAATGCAAATCACTGATTGTGATTGTCGACAATATTTACTAGGATGGTAGAGTCCTTCCGCTCGCATATCCTTCTGTCTTGCTGGCAATCAATCCTTCCGTAATCAGAATAAGCTCTCCTCCATTCTCTCCGTTCCATACGACTGCGATGTGGTGCCACTGGCCGTCATTTATCGTTGCATATTCTCTGAATGCGAGATAAACATCCTGGAGATCGGGGAACAGGGATATCTGAACACCATTACTATGCGCTTGGACCATTGGTCGACGATTTGTTGGCACGTGAGGAGAGCTGAGAGTGAAGAGAATTCGATTATAGTCGGGAGTTAATTTCCTAATATCGATTTTAGAAAATTTAATCGATCAGTTATATTATTACCTGACACTGTAGAGGGTGAAGAAAATGCCAGCTTCGTCTTTCGGAGTAAATTGTACCCATAATGCTATGGTTATACTTTTTTTCGCACCCGTAAAGAATGGGATAACTTGCGATGCGCTACTTCGCGTTGGGTCCGTAAAGTACAAGTCGTAATCTACTTGGATAGCTGTAACGAACATCATACAATAGCTTAGTAATGTCTCCTCGAACCGAGTATACAACGATTACCATTTTACGCATAAGAATCTATAATTACTTTTTCTGCAGTCGTCACCAGTCAAATTGAACGGGCATTGGCAGTAGAATTTTCCTGTCAAATCGATGCAAGTTGCCGATGGTGGGCAGGAGTTTTCTTTGCAGTCGACTATATCGTCGGCACAATTTTTGCCTGAAAACAGAGGAACAGAATTTTTCATGAATATAAGTCCGTAATCATTGTCACCAAATTTCTAAGTATCGATAGAAATTTTACCGGTATATCCTGGAGGACAAACGCAGGTGAAACCAGGACCGGTGTCTATACATGTAGCTCCGTTTTGACATGCCCCAGCTTGGCAAGCGTCGTATTCGTACTGGCATCCGATACCCGTGTAATCTTCTGGACATGAGCAATTCAATCCAGAACCAAAGTCTTGGCAGCGACCATTGTGCATGCACGGATTACCGATGCAACGTTCGGGTGCAGTTTCGCACTGTTTACCATCAGTACCAGATGGACATCTGTTGGCAGAATAAAATCGCAGGTTACAGTAGTCCCATTCGTCCTTTTTTACAAGTTAAAATTCGCTCGCATATACTTACACACAGAAATAATCTTGGAATAGATTGATGCACGTTGCATCATTTTGACAAGGATGATTCAGACAAGTGCCGATATCAATTTCGCAGTTAGTTCCCGACCATCCCTCAGGACAATTGCACTTGAATCCACCTACTTCGTCTCTGCAGGTAGCACCGTTAAGACATGGATAGGACGCGCAGTCGTCGATGTTAATTTCGCAAGAAGAACCACTAAATCCTTCGCGACAATGGCACACGAATTTATTGTCGAGATCAACGCACCGATCGGTTCCAACCGGGTTGCACGGATCGCTCAAACACTCGTCGATCTCAGCCTCGCATTGAAGTCCAACAAAACCAGGTCTGCATTTGCACACGAATCCATCCAGTTGATCGATACAAGTGGCACCGTTTTGACAAGGCTTTGAAGCACAGTCGTCGATCGTATGTTGGCACTGTTTCCCTGTATAGCCTGGCTCGCAGGTGCAAGTATAACTGTCAATACCGTCGATGCATTGACCGTTGTTCTCACACGGTTTATCCGCGCATTCATTAACGTTCGTTTCGCAAGCTGGACCAGACCAGCCTGCATAACATATACATTCGTGCCTGAACAGTTTGTCAACGCATATTCCATTCAAACATGGATTTCCTGAGCACAAGTCTATCTTCTCGTGACAACGTTTTCCGGTAAATCCTGGCGGGCAATCACAGCTAAAGTCTGCTACTAGATCGGTACAGTTGGCTCCGAGGAGACAAGGCCTTTCGGCACAGTCGTTGGTATTTATTTCACAACTTTGTCCTTCCCATCCAGCCAGACACTCACACTTGTATCTTCCTTGTTGAAGGGCTACACAAGCCGCTCCATTTTTGCACGGGTTTCCATTAGCAGTGCAAGGATTTATCTGTAAAAATTATGTATGTACAGGAAATGACCGTTCAGCAAACAATGGTAACGATTTGAATCATTCTGATAGAAAAAAAAAATTACCGTAATATCGCAGTCAACGCCAGTGTAGCCAGACCGACACAGACAAGTGTAGTTGTTAACTCCAGGCTCATCTTTGCACATAGCTCGTTCAGGGCAGGTGTCATTCCTACAATCTGACTTTTCCTCTTGACAGTTTATTCCAGAGTATCCATTCGCACATTGGCATCTGTAACCCTGAGGAAGGTCGATGCAGGTTGCTCCGTTGTAACAAGGTTGAGATGCACACTCGTTTATATCAATTTCACAACGACGACCAGAGAATCCAGCGGGGCAGAAGCACTGGACACCATGTCCCATCGGTACACAAAGTCCACCGTGCTGGCAAGCCTTTTCTGTACATTGAACTGACTTACATTCCTCTCTACCTACTGCGCCATTCCTGTCTGTGTACATGTTCGTAGGACATTCCAAGCAAGTAGTGGCTCCGTGTTGGGGCTGGTAAAAGTCCTTCGGACATTGGGCGCATGGGGCTAGACCAGTGTCGGAATACGTGCCGGGAGCACACTTAGAACGACATCGATCTCTGCCTGGTGCTGCCGGCTGGTAAGTGAAGGTGCTAGCAGGACATGCCTGGCAATCCTTGTAACCTCCTGTGGGTGGTTCGCCAGTGTAACTATTTCGCGGACATTCGAGACAAGGAACTAGACCAGTAGATGAATAGGTTCCATAGCCACAGACGGGGACACAATCGTCGATACTCTTTGAACCATCTTCTTTGGTGTAGGTACCGAAAGGACAGCGCAAACAGGACCCTTGGCGATCGCTGTTCTGGTAGAAACCCTTCGGACAAGATGTACACTGTTTCTGTTTCTCACCAGCAAATGTACCCGCCGGACAATGTACTGAAACAATAAATAATTATGGTTGGAGATTTTTTTCGTTTTACTATCAGCCGATGAACAATTGAGCTATAAAAATTCTGTCAGCTTACAGCATCGAGGTACGTCGTTGGTATCCATGTTCAGTACTTCGCCAACGCTGCAGGTGAACCCTCTCGTGATCGTAGATTTAAGAGCTCTCAATGGTGGGCACTGATTTCCGATTGACGAAACGTTCAATAGCGGCTCAATCACCGCGCTAGCGTATGGCACCGATAAGTCAAAAATTAAGTTAAGAGTCGAACCGCAGAGGTCGTAAAGTTGCGGCTGTCTCACGGCTGGTACAATCGCTAAGACGAAGTCCATCTGTAAATGTAATCAGGTTGATAATATTCGAGCTAATTATTTTATTCATCGATGGCACATTCTGCGTATCATTTATTTCTACCACTGGCAAATACCTTGAGTACGTTTTCTTCTATAAGAGCTGGCATCGACTTGATGAACGTCACGTTCATGTTAACGTTCACCGCAGAACAGCGTTGGGTCAAAACGTTGTTCAAATTGAGATAATACTGAGACATCAAATCCTGATAATGTGGTAGGCACGATCTAGTGACGGCACCATTTGCACGATATGTGACAGATGCAACCACGTGATAATCGGCTTGTTGCGTATCTGAAAGGAGTCCATTTGACAAATGAATCGGATGCATGGACGAACAGAGGGAACATAAAATGATCATTCTGGACTAAAACTTGTTCATCAAAAATTATACTCGAAGTGATACTTACTTTCCGATACACAATCGGGAACGACGGAAGTAGGTGACCAGCGAGTTTCCGGATCACAGGAAAAAGTCTTAACAGGATTACCGTCCGTGAATCTATATCCAGGTTTACAAGTAGCGATGCATTGTACCCCTTTATCGCCATTCAGACAATTTATCGCCCCATTAGCAGGAGGCTTTAATTCCCAATCAACGCAAGGCGTAGCTTGTACGGAAACTTGGAAATGACAGGAGGCTCTGTTCCCGGAAGAGTCGGTGGCGATTACTGTCACATTTTCGAAACCTCCGAGTGGAATAACCGCACGTTCAGGTACGAAAGTTATCTTCACTGGTCCAGATGCATCGGAGGAATTTATACGACGACGAGTTTCGTTGAAGTTTACACTGTAGCTTACTTGCTTTTGCACAAGTTCCAATACGTAGCTTTGAGGACAGCTCAACTTCGGAGGTGTTACATCTGAAACGGTTAATCACACGTTAAACAACACTCAAATTTTGACTTCATTAATGCCAAAAGAAAATATAAAGTACCCACCAGGCACTGTGATGTTCACTTCACAGATGGCCACGTTACCGTCGTAATCAAACGCTACATACTTTACTACCATATCGTCAAATACTTGGATAGGTGTTTTGAAATTTTGTGGCTTGACTTCCAGTCGAGCAATACTTCCGCTGTTATCAATCGCCGTAGGTTCCGTGAAGTTTACGGGAAGTAAACCACCGTCGGATCCCTTTTGCACCATTATCGGTTGTTGTGGACAGTTTTGGAAGACTGGAGGCTCGTTATCAACGCATGGAGAGTATCCATAGTCGTATCCAAGCAGCGGCTCCACGGCTGGCTCTTCGCATCCCATTAATTCGAATTTTAGACAAGCGTTGTCCATGTAGCTGACGATCCCCAGAATCACGAAGCGGGCTTGAACGTATTTCGGCAAAGTGATCATGGCGAGTTCTCCGTAATTTCCTGGGTCACGCATCGTCAGATTAAAATTCGGGAAATAAACAACGTAATTTTCGCTCTCGACCTGTTTGTAGAAGAAACGAATTTCCGTAGGTCTTCCAACTATGTCGTTAGTCACTACACCCTTTACCAGGATGGCTTTGACTCTGTACACTTGTCCCAAATCCACTGTCACGTATGTGAACGCCTCCTGCTTACCACACCATCCTGTCACGGAGTTCAATCTGACATTTTTAGCCTCATAATTTGGTCTTTCGGAAGTGAAGTTGATAGCCGAATCTGGTATCCGGCCAGACGCCAAACCCAGGGGTTTAACCACTTTGCATTCTGGTTCTCTGAGACAGGCTATAGGCCGTGGATTTATGAGGATATATCCTGGTCTGTTGCAGCTGAATTGTACTTCAGATCCTTGTTCGTAGCTTCTAGCAATTTGTATTCCATCGCTGGGTCTTCCGGGGTCTTCGCAAACTGGACCTTCGCAGCGTAGATTCCCGAAGTCCCATACGCCATTAGCTTGACAGCGTACAACGTTATCGTGTCGATTCGTTTGACCAGCCAATTTAAACGTGTCTTGACATCCGAAGAAGAACGACGACTGGTATTTTGTGTCCACGTACTTTCCGTATTCAGCTCCTGGGGTCGGTAAAGGTATGCCACAATCGACGCGAGGACACGCTGGTTGAAGACCTGATAGCCAGTAATCTGGTATACCGGGCGTAGGGTTGTATACGCATTGACGGAATCCAGACGTCAAGGTGTTTCTCAATAATCGACCATTGTTGCTGCAGGTTAAGGTGACGTTTTCTCTAAATGGTACCAGTACGCTTTCTTCGTTGGACCGGATCACGGATAGTCCTTCGTTCTTGTCGTCCGGAAGAGACACGCACTTTGCATCTGATAGGCGAATTTCAAAGAAATTAGTGAAACGGAACATGAGCAGATGGAATAAATGCATATATCATAAAGGAAAACACCTACATTGACATTCTGGTGTCGTTCCATTCCACATTCCAGTCGAGGTACAAACGACTGATGTTGATCCCGCCAGTACATATCCAAAGTTGCATTGGAATCTGATCAGATCTCCAAAGTGATATTGTGACTATACAAGAAACAGAGTAATCGAAGATGAGAAAGGATTTATCTAACGAGAGAATCTGAGCTAGGGATAATAGTCGTACCTTCGTGGATAAGATTTTTCCATTATCCGGTGGAGGTAGAGCCGAGCACATGACAGGAACGCAAGTTTTATTTATCTGGTATATATCGCCGTCTCTTTGGCCGTCCTCAGATTTTTCTATGTTAAAACCAGCCGTACCATTTGCTTTGTACAATTCGAATCCCGTGTTACATACGCAGGACGAGCTGCCGGGTGTATTAACACACTTTTGATCACATCCACCGTTATTTACTGCACATTCGTTTATGTCACTACATTCGAGACGAGTGCAGCCCATAATTTCCAATTTCACGCATGGAGCACCGACGAAACTCTGTATCCGGAATCTGACGTACTTCGCCTCGATTGGAGACGGCAAATTTAGGACGGACAGAGTTGGCTCACGAATTCTAAACTCAACGGCAGTACCGTCCGAGTCCGGGTTTGTGTAGTCCATAAACGTGTCTGTCAAATCGTCGGTGTACTGGATCCTCACTGCTGATGTAAAAGCGACATTTCCATCGCTTCGAGTGACACTTTGGGTTCGGAATCCCCGAATAATCGTTGGAGCCTTCATGTCAATCATTACCCAATTCGTTCCTGGTTCTACACTGTTGCCGCACCAACCACCTCCGTTGTTCAAACGAACTCCCTAAAATTGATTTCAACGTGATAATACAACGAGAAAGAAGATCATTCGTACAATCAGTGTGTTGAACGATTTTCGTCAAGGCTACTTACGTTCTTTGAGTATCCATTTTCCGAGCTAGAAACCGTTATCGATTCATCAGGAATACCGCCGTTAATTAATCCGAGATCACCAACGGATCGGCATTCCATTTTGGGCGCAAAACCGTTTCTACATTTGCAGCTGAATGCTCCAGGGGTATTAACACATTCGGTAGAAGCCAGATCGCACTGACTCGAAACACATTCGTTGATATCTGACAGGAAAAGGAAACGATTGAAGCACATGGTACATATTTTCGTTTTCACCACTTCTTTTTTTTCTCACCTTCGCAAGATGGAACGTTGTTGAATATCTGGTTAGCACCACATTCAATGATGTTAGAACCGGTCAATTTGTAGCCTCTGTTACACTGAACACGAGCTTCATCCCCGAACGAATATTCCTTGGACATGTCAACGATGAAGCCATTCTTTATCGTTGGTAGAATCGGGCATTTTGCACCTGAAAATGAACAGGAAACGCTTTAAGAAACGAAAAATTAACGGCTAAAATATTCATCGAGCGATTTTCACTCACGAGAACATATCGGAACGTCGTCGGACCAGGTTCCGTTACTCATACAAAGAATGACAGGATGACCAGTTCTTATGTAACCCGGTTCGCACTCGAATCTCACAATGGTACCGTAGCTGCGGCCACCTCCGTTCAAAATTGTGATATTTGCATGTGGAGCTTCGGGTAGAGGCGCGCATTGGGAAGCTGTGTAAAGCACAAACGAAATCAATCGATCATTAGTATTCATAAAATATGCTTAATGATTGACCAGAGAGATCGAAGTCAGTACCTAAACACGATGGTTTATTTTCCCATCTTCCATCAGCCAGACAAGAAATTTTCTCGACTGGTCTACCAGACGGAAATGCAAATCCGGCGTAACATTGATAAGTGGCAACTCCTCTGTAGGTCACGTTCGTTGAGCCGATTGAAAAACCGTTATCTATTTGTGGTACTGGGCCACAATATACCTCTTGACATTTTGGGATGTATGTTATGGACCAATTACCGCCCGCAAGACACTCGGTGGCAATTTTGGACTTTCCAGTTGCAAATTCTTGACCCAACGGACATGAGAAGGTTATAATTGTCTCGAACGCTGTGTCTCGGCTAGATGCCAGAGCTCCTTCTCCCGGCTGAAGTGGTGGACAGTCTGAAATATTGTGGGGATATTGAAAAGGGCTCGTTTGACCACGGATGCAATTTTTGACCGTTAACACAACGTAAAACGAAGACTAACCTGCGGAGAAAGTTGCCTGCCATCCCATACCGCTGTGCAAAGGATCGGACACAAATCTGATCAACATTTCTCCACTTTCGGCGGTGAGCGTTATTCTTGGTCGGGTGTTCGAGGTAAAACCGTTCCCTGAATGTAGCCGAAGCCCGTTGGTATTAGTTCCGTCATATACCTGAAGGAAAGTATATAATGTACCGTAAATTTCGCGGACTCAAAGATATCAGTCAGAGATCCAATGTCTCTTGCAAAAAGTATTACCTGGACTATGTCAGTCTGATGAATGTTAAAGTCGTCAAATTTCAAAGACAACGGTCTTCCGTCGACGTTCTTTACTTTGTAAAGACACTCTTGATTGTTCGGGTAATTGCTGAGACCGTAAGCCGGCGATTGAACGGTTCCATTCCTCGCAATAATTGTCGCTTTGCATCCTTGGGTGTAGCGAATGTTGAAGCCACGCTTAGAGTCTCCAAGACTAGTTTTAAAGTATAAATACAGCTGATTTCCCGTCGACATTATTACTCTTGAGTTATTCTCGATACCACCAGACAATCTGGCTACTGGAGGACTCATCGGGGAGTTTCCATCCCTGATGAGCATGTAGTCGCGATTAAATTCCAGGTCCAGATCCTCGATCTGTAACGTTGAGAGACAAGAATTTTTACAGACAGTGATCAAAGGGTTCAAAATTTCTGCGAGAAAATAATCAGCTGCGTACCTCCAGAGAGATTATCCTTCCAGGCTGGGCCTGGATTATGTACAGGCACTCTAATCCTCCGGGATAATTTTGCGGGTATCCAGGAGAAGCGAGGACTTGTCCTTGGGGCGTAGCTCTTAGAGTACCACCGCAGGTTTGTGGCTCGGTTTTCCACGAAGCACGGAATCCTTTCCTTTCCACAGAACCATCGGTACTAAATTTAATGATCATAAAATTCGAAGCTGAGACAAACAGCTTGTTGCTCAAGTCCTCCTTTCCGGATAGTGTAGCCAGATTTACAGATTTATCTTCGGTTCTTCCTCCTACGAGAATTTGAACGATGTCGAAACTCTTCTCGGTTTCAAATTCTTGGAACTGAAACGTTTAAAGACGTTTAAAAATCGCTGGACTTCACCAAAAAAAAAAATTGTTAAAGCGCTATTCAATCCACTCGATACAAATATTTGTGGCTCAGTACCTGCAGCAGGATATTGTGACCCTGTGGTCCTTCCAAAGTCCATTTACAATTGCTGAGTGGCGCATACTTGTGCGGATAATTTGGGCTCTCTACAACGTCACCGCTGCTGGCCATGTAGTATTGGCAATTAGCAGGACAGTCCAGTTCGTCTGATAGATCGCCGCAATCGTCTTGTTTGTCGCATTTGAAAGCTGCGTTGATGCACCTTCCATTTGAACAATGAAAAGACCCTGAAATTAATTTTTCGGTTGTATTATACAGTCCGCATTTCTCAAATCACGCAGATAAACCTCGATCGGACTAAAATGCGGTTTCTTTCTCCGGGTCACATCGTTTCGTCTGGACTTAAATTCGCAACGCATACTTCGTCAAATAATATAAATATGTACCGGCTGGTTGGAGTAGAAAGCTGTTACCTACTTGGCGTGAAAAAATTATAATAACAAAGCTGTTTAATTACCTGCTGGACAAGCCCGGGCTCGACACATGAACGGCAAAAGAGATTCGCACGTTGTTAACTCCCAGGATTGTTGCTCGTCGGATATATTCACGTCCACGCACTCGCCGGACTTAGGATTCGGCTGTTTAAGAGCCCAGAAACCTGAATGAAATGCACAAAAATTTCTGGAATGAGATTAATCGAAGATCCAGGATTGGTCTCGTTCTCTTTTTGATAGAGTTTCTCATCTCTACGTCTTCGTATTGCTAAATTACGTGAGCTTGTAAAAAGCTTGATATACGAACCCGCATATTGAGAGACGAGCATTCCAGCAGCAGATTCTAAGGTGTTCGTTCTTAGATCGTCCAGAGAGGCGAGACCCAGCCAGAAATTGTTGAGGTTGCGTCCGACCATCCCTGCGGTCATATTGTTTTCCGCATAGGATTCTACGACCATCAACTCGCTTCCATATCTAAAAGATTGATAAATCATAGCGTGTTTTATCTATCGTTGGTTTTGAAGTGTGCTTTTTTCGTCTAATTACGATCGAGAACATCGGCTCGGGTTTAACCACTTCCGTGATTAGTTTTTCTCCATTAGTCTATGGGAATATACGCGTCTTCGGACCGAGACGTGGATAATTTAATATCTAAATTACGACTAACAAACCCGAGTTAATTTTTTTACTATTTTTCATAGGATAATAGTACACGGTCTAGTTAGACCCTCCTCGTACATTGTATACCGCAACTTGCTTACTCAGGACTAACTCGTGCCTTGTTTGTCTAATGAAGCGTTACATACAGTACCTACCTCGTTGTACGAACGACATGGGTATATACTGGCTCAAAAATAGTTAATAACCGTTATAGCTGTACAGCTACGCTCATTGAATAGTCAAAAATTTATTGTTCAAATTTGAACCCGAAATCACGTATCCACGGCTCCGCGTCGTATCTCTCAACAAGATCATAGAAACGAGGAAAACTATGCGATCCTTAAACCAGTTTTCAAAATTCAAAAATTCAAGGCAATTTGGTTTTTTACTCTTTTTTTGTTTTCAACATCGTCGAAACTACCGCATTTCACTTATCTCAGTTGAAAAAAATCGGCTTATTGCTCGTAGTCACACGGGTTTATATATTATATATGTATATATAAATATACTTAATATATGCGTAGGTATGTGTGATTCTATATAGCATAGAACAGTAACAGAGAAGGGATTGTGGATCGACGCTGGTATACGTACGGGGCATACCTGGTTTTCTGGGAGGAATGACCTCCTTGCTAGCTCGTCTTCGCTGAGGCTTTGGTAGTAGGTACCTTACGTGTTTCGTTCGTGTCACACGTAGGTAAGTATGTACACGCTTATCCCAATCGCACATGGATTAGAAATGACTCACAATTATTACAGCCGATTTAAGATAGTTTATTTTCGAATGCAGGAAACCTGAAAGGGTTTTTTCAATTTTTTTTTTGTGAATTGGAAATAGATTCTTGAACTTTTCGCGGATACATTTTGCTCGTAAAGGTCTATGAAACCGATTACATACGTGTAAAATATAAACACGTACTTCGTTCGGATACGGGGGAATTATCCCACTCTTACGGCTATAAAGAAACGCTGACGAGACCTGATCGGCACTATCGAGGTCAACGTATTCTTGACTTACAAGAACCGTAGTCGAAGTACATGTTCACCTAGATATACAAGAACGCTCTTAACGATAGTAAAGATCATGTATATGTATGCCCAGTCTTTTCTATTGACGTATTAGAATATATGCCTAGTTCCTAAGTTGGCTCCGGGACAAGGAATGCAGATTTGACTATATAGACCACAGATATAATTGGCTATTAAATTTCTATAAAAAAAAAAAATAGAGAATCGTGGAACTTGAAGATGAAATAAGTTTTTTCTTTCCCAATTGATTAGAAAACTAAAAGAGATCTTTTCAAGTTCGCTATTAAGAATGAAAGAAGAGAAGTGTTCGATCATTCTGCGAATTGGTCATTTCGGCAGTATAGCCAGGGGCTAAGAATTGCCCGCAGCAGCTGGAGGGGTTGCCGCCAAAGCGGGCCTCCTATAACCATAATGGTAGAAAAATTTATCAAAAGGATCAGAAGGTACAATGGGGATTGGGTCGTTACGGTTCTCCTAATAATGCGTATACCCATGGCTAAGAGCTTTCTTACCTTCTGCATAGCTCAGCAGATTTCTCCCAGGAATGTCTGATATTGAAGAACTTGTAGCAGTGAATACCGCGCAGTTCCCAACCTGCAAAAAAACCAAAAAAATACATGAAAAAAAGAAGTAGAAAGAAAAAAAAAATTGTATACATGTTTTAACGCAAATAATGGCGCAGATATTGCGACGTCGCGTTCTCTCTCAACCTCCACCATAACGAAAATAAGAAAAATTCCAACGCGAAGTCTGAGGTGAAGCTGAGGAGACTTTTAATGACCACGTCAGTAGGAGCGAGGAAATAATTTCACACAATAAACACGTACTACAGTATGGGCTAGCAGTATACGCGTACTGTTTGCCATGTCATTGACTATGCCTGGAATAGGCTCGAAATTTTATTGGCATGTATGTTAACTGTAAAATATTCAGGTATATAGAATATCCCGTCTGAATTTATAGAAAGAAAACTACGGTGACAGGGATTCGTTCGGTCGTTGGTTGCACCCACGATATCCTCGCTGGAATCAGATAAATAATACCCATAAAATTTCCGGGGATAAATTTACTCCTGAAATTGTTCACGTATGTCTGCCCTTGTCCAGAGAGCCATAAATACATACGCCACTTATTGGGATGGACGGATGTTCGACCCCGATTGTTTTTGCTCGGACTGGACTGATCCCCGTCACCATCGCATTGCCCAGGGGAGCTACGGAGGCAAGCTTTTACTACACGTTGCTGCAGTCAATGCCGGTTACAATCCTCAGAGAAACAGTGTCTCCGATGGTTGACAGCACGAAGAAAAGAGCGGGGGAGAATAAGGCTGAAGATCGGAGTATTCTGGGAAAATTATCCGTGTCAGGAACCCGACTTAAGACGGTATGCGCGCCCCATTGAGACACATACCTGGTCCAGTACCTGGCCAACACCCAGGTAATACACGGACTGTGTCCCACGCCGAGGATGTTCTTCGAGAAGATATTTAACAGTCCAGGGTATAATACGAGGCTTCGATTTTTGTTCTTACTGTTTTTTCTTCGTTCTTTTTACACAAAAACCGAAGAAATTTCGATTCTAAATGAAGCTCTGCAGAGATAGGGATCTGTACAGCTTGTGTACTTCGGATCGGCTCACATCGGACCGGTCAGTCCGGATCGGATTCCATTATGGTAGCTGTACGGATCCATAAAGAAATAGTCACGCTTTGGAGTCGGTTAAAAAAATGCCATCGTAGCTTCGGGTCGAATCTACTTCCAGTCCCTAAAAGTAAAACGACAATTTTCGCGTCTTTCTTACCGCCGATTTTGTACGGCTTAATCCAGGAATCTGCTACGACGTTATTACAGTGACGCCGTTCGATTATAACGGTAGTCGTATTACCGCTCTGCGATATTCCAAGCCTCCGCGAAAATCGGCGTGTTGAGAAAGGCCCAAAAGCAAATTCTTTTGCATCTTCGCGTTCAGATCGGTGGCTAAAATCGGCGTGGATTAGATTTCCCAGTTACGATTTCGAGAGAAAATTTAGTGATAACTTTTGTGCGCTGAGTGGCATATGCTTTGAGAAATCGGTATTAAGTCACCGGCCGATTCGCGACTCGTTGTTGTGCAAAATTATGTACATATTAAAATCTTTAAAAAATTATTCCGCGCAAAATATGGTCGACGATCTTTTAGTGCCGTCTGGTTATTCGCGTCAGGCTGATTGCAAGACGTTCGATATTTCTTGACGATCATATTGTCAAACCGATTTTTACCGCAAGGAGTATAAGATAATCTCAGATGATATCATCTCCGTAACGATCTCACGGTAATACAGCTGAGATTTTTACGGCAGAGCTAGTGTGCCTTTGCGTAATTGCGGATAAATCGTGGAGATTACTTTATAAGCATTATGGTGGATAGAACCGAGAATCAATTTTCATGACTCGTCCAAAAGGTCGACGAAGCAAACTCGCAGAGATCTATAGGTACGTACCTACCTACCTACTTTCACTTCTCGTGCGGTTCTTTAGAATCGGTAATGTTACGCACCGAATCGCGAGTCGAGATTATTTCTGTCTTTATTATTTTACGTGTCGTCGATTACGTTGTTGAACAAATTCACCTGCTATCTCGGTATTGGTAATAAAAGAAACTCGCTTCGGCAGATATTTCACAGATCTATTCACCGATAATTACGAAATTTTTTCCCGATGGAAATCTGCAGCAGGGACACTGAAACCGATTTTTCAACTTCCTTCGGTCGTTTTGTCGGATTCTAATTCAGATTTTCTAGTATAAGGAAATGCATCCTTAATTTTAATTTCAATTTTTGGTTACTTTTTGATACGACACAAGTTTCGTGATGATGATGATAGTCTTTCGAGAGAACTGGCGCGTGTTCATCGTTCAGGAATGCAGTCTTGTCCTCCCGGTTTCAAGAGTGTCTCGAGCCGCGTCGACGTACGTATTCCTATACATACACGATATACCTTTGTGTTTCTTTATATTCTCTCTGCAGGTATATCATCACCGTTTGCTTATTTGCACTCGTGTTACTTGCATCCTGAATCATAATGTATACCTATGTATATTAATACCCGTACAACGCGAACACTGCAGTTATAATTATAACCGTCAAGAATTACCGGACGAAAACGGTGAAAATTAACACGATCAACAAGAGCTTTCCGCTCCCAGTGTCACTACTACATCGTCATATCCTCTCTCCCGATCGATTTCCGATACGAACAACGATCTTCAAATTTTTTCCAGCAATTTTACAGAAAGCTGTGTCCTTGATTTAAAAATTACGAAGACGAGGTAAGATCGGATATATATCGGTAAGGTAGGGTATTTCTCTGATTAGGAAGTACGATATTTTCAGGAATTAGAATACGCGGGATAAGATTAGCCACTCTCGTGGATTTTTTAATTACGTAACGCGTTACGAACAGGATGTGTGTCTGGTCGGAAACGAGTCGAAAAATATTTGACCTTTGAACGAGTAGGTACGTGGTAAAACACGAACACTGCAGTACCGCATGATTCATCGTGCTAAATCAAGTAGGTATATATTTTAAATAAAAGCCAACGAACGTTTTACCGTCTCTGAATTATTATATACCGTATACACATTCGATTTATACCGTGTGGGAAAAGTTTTGACTCGATTTGCCAATTGCTTAAGAATTTATTTGACTATCACCTTCTTCTTAAAACCGGTAGGAGCGATTGAAAAATCGATAAACAGACTTCGTCCCGTAAAGAAATCGATTCTGATTTGACTGAAGTCGTTTTCGGTTGAGAAATATCGGTAACAATACAAAATCCAATATTCTTATCGATTTTGCAAAGCTAGAGCTACGTGTTTTTTTTTTGTGGGTCCAGTAGGTATGGATATATTCAAGTATGTTAATTGTTGGCCAACGAAGAACCACGTGCAGCCGCACAACGAGAGAGTACATTATATCGGCAAGGAGGGCGAAGGCGTGTCGAGGTATACGGAATCCTCCGTAGAAAACCGCGCGTTGCTTCACATTCGATCCCGTTACCGAATAACTTACAAGGTATGCGCGTTCAGCCTCACTGTCCCACTTTACTTGAACCGTGTATCTAATAAGATCGCGGGTATAATCGTTAATCTGATCCGTAAAATTAATTGAAGAATAATGCAATTACAGTTGGGCTGTTCATTCGGCTGAATTAATTGCGCTATTTAGAAAAGCTCGTTGCTGAAAGTTCGTTATCCAGCCTTTGGAAGGATGGAATTTTCATTGCGCAATCCTGCAGGACATGCAAATCCTATTTTTACTATCTTCTACGTCTTTATCGATTATTCCATCCGTCGTAAATTTCTTCATGCGCTTTTTACTCGGACTGTGATAATTCTCTTGCATCATTGGGCTTGGCCGACTTATCACCCAGTTGCATTTCACATTCCGATTCAACACCGTGGAGTAAAATGCTGGAGGACGTCAATAAACTAGAGTATGATTATTTATAATAACGATCTTAGTTATGCCGCCTGGTATCCTTGAAGAATAGAAACAATTAGTTGACCGATCGGTTCCCTGGGTATGTCAGTCATTTCATGTTACATAGACGAAATTTTCTTCAACGATTTTTGCGTCAAACGATCGGAAAGGATAATGGGGTTAATTTTTTATTATGTCATGTAGTTTCGGTGGTCGTCCTTGACTCGCGAAGGTCATCTAAACGTGGAATATATGTTAACACGTATCGTCGAAGAAGCTGCATTGGGCAGTTTTTTTTTCTCCTCTTCTTTTGCTTTTTTTCTTCTTCTTATTCCTCTGTTTTACGATCCTCCGTTTTCGGGCCTCCGCATCCCCCGGTTCTCTTGGATACTCTCGGCGTCCTGTAGCCGTGTCTGAAAAGAACGAGGAGGCGAATACTACATCCAAGGATTTGCTCCTGCGAAGCGACCTTGTGCTTTCTCACTCCAGGCATCTCAATTCGTCGTTTTATCTCCGCCAGTTTGGCGCCGTTCAATTCTGAAGAACAATTCTCTTTGTTTCTCAGCCGGCGAGACCGAAGACTTCGCGGTATATAAACCGCCGGTTTATTGCCGATCGATATTCGAACATGATGGAAATTGTACCGAGCCACTGTTCTTTCCATTTTTAAACTAATTTTAAACTGAAAACAAAACGAAGTAAAAAATTTTCTTTAATTCTTCAACTCACCGTTTGGACACGTGAAGACGTTCGAAGCGGTAGCCTGAAATTAAAAATGAGAAATAATCAGATTTGGCAATAAACGTATAACGCGTATGAGTGAAAACAGGCGATGTGACACTGCGATCTGTATGGAAAATACCCAATATTTTACCGAACCGAATTATTCGTGTGGTTTGATCAAATAGCCTTACCGAACCTGAATTTGGGCAGAATTCAATTGGGAAATAATTACCCAAAATAATTTTACAGCGAAAGCGAGAAGCCGAAAGAACATCGGAAAGAAACTAAACCGCAGATTTTTTCTTTTTTTTTTTTTTTGTTTCGGTAAAGCAAATCATCGTTTTCTCCTACCGTTTATAAAATTCTGTGACTGTACCTACCTATCGGAAATTTCTCATAAAACGTACAAACTTAAGCCTGACTATAATTTACTTAACTTGAATCAGTCGGAAGCTGGATCTTGTAAAACTGCAAGTATTAATATGCAACGGGAGTTGGCACAAGAGCTGCAATGTACTGTTGCTGCAGTAAGCGATATACAGGTTTACTTTCACTCTGCAGTGGATAGTTAAAGTAGGTATGTGTATAAGGTATGTACCTTCGACTCGGAGCTAACAGACCCTGCGATTTTTCTCTTCGTATAATATAATTGACGGTTAATTGCGATATCTGATGGAAATGAAACTGTAAATGTGCGTAATACCGCTTGACATTTTGAAAAATTAAAAAATATACCGGAAAATGGTAATTTTACTTTTCCGCCCCGGTTTTAGATAAATCTGGGTATATAATGGGTCAAGGATGGCAAATCATTGAATAGATTTACAGTTGAAGCGGTTCATTTTCGACTTGGTTTATTTCTGTACATTCTCTTCATGCTGCACGGCAGAGCTAGCGGTGAATCAAACCAAAACCAAAGTAAATCCTACGAGTTGTTTCATGCTACAGTTAGTAACGGGCTACATAGTGGATTACACTCAAGCCATTACCCGATGCAGCTCGTATATATATACAGGTTAACCGCTTACGTTATTTATAATCAGTGGGACGCGATCGAGTCAAAGAATGTCGACGAGGTGAGGCTACTCCGATATAATTCATAAAAAAAAAAAAAAATTATGAAAATTATGGAATTTATGGCGAGTAGAATAGAATGGAATGGAATGTAATGGCACATACGAATATACATGGTGACTCTGGATAACCGATTGTCAGTCTGTCTTTCAGTTACATACATTACGTAAACCCTGATATATTATTAGTCTCAACAAATGTAGGCATTCACACAGGTGGTCTAGCTCCCAGCCAGGTGAAAAAAGTTTCACTTTTATGCTATACCTTAGTCGGTACAATTAGTTATCTAATTTTTTTTTTTATGTACGAAGGTAAAGATCCAGTTTATCTTTAAATCGGATACTCGAAGGACCCCATTCGTTGGTCCTTTTCGTTCGATTTTTATTTTTCAACGAGAATGACATCTTACCTGAGCATTCGATGGCTGAAGGTGGCATAAGAGGATGGCGATCCAGATGGTCGCCAATTCTCTTATCAGCATATTTCTGAAACAAAAAAATAGAAACGAATAAATAAATTATTGGAAAAGTATGAGCTAGTGGATTGAGGTAACATATGACGATGATTATCAGGCAAACATCGCCGCGCGATTGTATAGATCGTAATTACAAGTTTCTAACTCTGGTATATTATAACGTAAGAGAAAATTTCTTCACTCGTTGTCTACACCTCGCGTATAATGAGGTCTTGTCACTTCCTTTTTTTTTCTTTTTACTTTGCACCTTCATATTCACATTCATATGGAATATATAGGCATACGTATGCATATCCACGTCTAAACCCAACTACATAATCCTTAATTACTAGTATACTCTACTCTGTTTCCGGGCTTGATTATAATTCTCTCACAACTAGCTGTATGAGGTTACGTGTTCAATCAACACACGACATTTACACACGTTTTCACATGCATACTTTATGCTCACCGTGTGCTAATAATTCACTCATATAGCTGTGATATGGATTAATAATTAAATTCCCTTCGTAAATTGCGTTTAGAGAAACACGCCCGGGCGAAAATAAAATCTATATCATTGCCTCGGGCTTGCCCTATATTTTTTTTATCGTAGATATTTGATCGAGTGATTTATTAACGCAATGACTGTACAAATTTGATTGTGAAAATCTCAGCTAATGATATTTTTATTTCGAAAATAGTTATATCTGTAACAGTAAGATGTCGATGATAGAAAAATGACCGGATAGCTTGCGGCCTAAAAAGCTCTAGGCCTTCGGGTCGTAAGCGTTAGTTTCTACGATGATTATAATGACACGCATTCACTCGTACACGCATTATTATACACGTTTATATACCTACGCAGAATCCTGCGCAGGCACGTTCAACGGAGCGGATTCCTTCAGGCCAAGCTAACTTTCTACGGGCGCGCCTGATAATCCAGCCTCCGCAAGCGCCAAGACGAAACCCGGGGCCTTTTAGCGCGTCGGAGTTATCCGTTCCTTGACCTCGGTTACTTAGCACTTGCAGGTGATTTTCAGGCACGGTTATAGAGGAAAATTTACGACGGTAAAACGACCCTTGAACTTTCCAGCTCAAACCCTCGAGAAATGGATGTTTTTTTTTGATCGAAAATGGATCAGGATACGGTAAGATTTTTATCAAAAATGAAGAGAAACATATCGAACCGTCGAAATTCTGCTCCGAACTTTGGGCCTCACTTGACGTTTAATGAGAAATTCGCCACTCCGTCGAGACGCTGTATAATATTACAGTGACGTAATTATTTTGCGGTAAATGCCCCCGTTGTGCTACACTACTGCGCGTGGGATTGTCTAAGCCAAGGCACACGCAATAATACGACAATAAATTTAATCCTGTGTGAATTTTGCGAAAGTTTTAGTTCATTTCATGCCACCTATAACGGGCATTACACCCATCTTCACCGAGTTTAGTTCATTTTTCCCGCCGATATTATAATGTGTGTCTACCCACATCGCGCTTTCCTTTACGTAACTTAATTCCTTATGCATTGTCTTAAACCGTTGCGTGTATAAGTATAGGTATACAGCTGTATCACACTTATATACCGATATGCCCACAATCGGCACAATTGCCTTATTGTTCATTCGCCCGCGGTTATATTCGCCGCCATGCGATACAGGCGAATAAAACTATCTCACGAATATTTCCGTTGGATTATATTTTATTTATAATACGTCATTGTTTCGACAGAATTATATGTAAAAACGAAACATGGTTGTAATTCCGCTAAAGGAATAATTATCATCGGATCGCACGAGGCTTGGGATAATATAAAGTGTCTCGTGAAAATTTGACTGAAATTTCTGGATTCAGTATCGATTTAATAAGAAAAAAAAAAAAAAGAAAAAAAAAACTTGAACTCTATGAGTAGACGAGTTTGAAACTGTTCATTTTATTTTTTTCTTGCGGAAAGTATCGTACGAAATGATGCAGAAATATAGATAATAGTTGGTCACCGGTTGGCCAACTTCTGGGACATGGTCCGTTAGACGTAATCTAACCAGGAAGTTTACCGGCAATTCCCATTTAAACTTAGTTGTTACGTGCTCGATAGTATAACCACCACAACGAGCATCGGATGATTGTAGAGAACCCGATATTGTCGCGGTCTTCTCTCTCATGGAAAGCAATTTCGTTTCGGAAATTTCTCTGTCTTTTATTTCTTCTATATGGTTTTATCAATGGAAAACGGTGCAGCATTTCCGTCTTCGCTGATAAAGAATAACCGGTCCAGGGTATCTTTCATAGAAAGCAATTTCGTTTGGGAAACGGTTTCGTCTGTATAGTTTTCTGATGACGAGACGAGATTTTGTTTTTCGTTGATAAGGAAACGGAGTAAAAAATTCAAAAAAAAAAAAACTAGAAAACCGACTTACAACACGAAAGAACGTTTACCAATCTCGAAACGCGTTTTCCTGTCATTATATAGCGAAGTGAAACTGTCTTCGCTAGAGTATCCGAAGAGTATAACGGGGCTTGGGTTTGTATATCCGTTGCCATACCGCAGGCAAGGTTTAATAGTAAGTATTTAAAGCCTTCGGTGAAGAACCGGTTGGTAGCACCGGTTGCTGGAGTCAGTTTATCGGTTGGAATGTAAAGGGTTTTTAATAGTCAGGTATATGGGTACCTGCACCCATACCTAGGCACCTACCGATACAATAGTTTAAAAAAAAAAAAAAAAGAAAAATATATAATTTGCGTGCGAAAATTTATACTGCGTGTATCAATCGAATGGAAGAGTTGCTATCCCCCCCTTTACGTATATCCATAACCACAACCATAACCATATCCCTATCCATCCAGCAGGTGAATTTAATTAATTGCTAATCTTCGTTAGACGGTGAATTGGAGCGAGGAGAAAAGAAGGCTTTGTAGTTACGGGATAACGAACAAGTAGTGGACAGCGAGCCGCGTGTCTCGATAATTAATCGTTATAACAATACAGGTATATAATATGTGGCTATTAAAATCTTAAAGAAAAGTTTTTCAATTTGATTTTCATTTGCAATTGATCACCGCAGCGCTGCTGCACTTTCATCGACATAATATAAAACCGCATCAACTGCACCGATGCACACCCATGGCTCGTGGTATTTTCATCAATTTTTCACCCCGTTATTATAAAATATACAGTTTCGTTTCGGCACAGGAAATAATTTCGTTGGTTGTGAAAACGATTGTGTTCACCTAGCAATAAAATAACAATATTTCACGCCTATCTGTTGACGGTCAAAATTTAAGGATAGGTGTATGAAACTACCGGTACATACCGTGTCTACGAAAACTGACTTAAAGTATCGTAAAAGTGTGATGAACGAGTTATTACGGTCTTAAAACTTCAATTAAAACCGAAAGATCGTTTTTTTATTCATTTTTTTTCTTCTATTTTTTATTTCAATGATCATTAGAAACCGCGCAAGTATGTATATGCCTATATACTCGTTTTATGGCGTGTTCGAATGGTGTTACTTTGTTCAGGGCGTTTCATTTCGTTGATCGTTCGGTCCGGTCCGGCGTTCTTACGCTCTAGGTCAAGAATAGAAAGTATTTGAACAACTGCTAATTGAGATGGAACAAGTATTCTGAAAAGTAAGCTATGGAAATCGGTCACTAGCCTGTGAAGAACGTCTGCAGATGGTTATAGCCACATAGGTATACACATAAAAAAAAAAATCTAGCGCTTCCTTTCACGGTTTTATGCAAGTTTCCCCAGAACTGCACCAACTGTATATCTTATAAAATATACACACATAATTTATCCATGTCGACACATTATATATACATACCTATATACACGTCTAAGATCATGGTTTATAAAACCCGCGCCATACGGTAAGCAGAACTCAAGAAACGTACGTGAAATGATGAAGTGTCGAATAGGCAGTGGGACAACCAACGGTGATTCGATCACTGTATAGTAATACCGATATGCTAACGATAAGAATAAACTCTGCAGAAGTTTGGTCTGTGACACAAAATGCATGTTAACTATTAGCCTGAATGGGGGTCAAGCCTAGTGATATTTACTCCTCCGTTACCTGATCATACCTGATCATAAATTCCACGGCCCTTATGTTGCCCAAGTCTATATAATGTCCAAAAGCGTAAACTCCACAGTGATAGGTATTTGAATAATTGCATTATAAATGTACGCAAGTCGCATACCTTCCCACCGCAGGCTAATGGTTATGTATGGTAGTAGGTTGTGCATACGGAGGTTGTTCAATGGGAGAAAGCTCCAGGGACAGGTTACAAGCGGTATAAATTTTTTTAAACAAAAATTCCTAGTCCCTTAGATGAAGTTATACACGTATCTGCGTTAAGGTTTTTCTGTATATAAGAAAATTTGTCGACCCCGACGTCCCCCCAGATCCAAGATGTTACCTAACTTGATGATAAGTACAGAAACCGGTAACGCGATCGTATAAGAGGAAATGGAAATGGTAAATGGAAATGTCCACAATTTATGATATTATAGTGACTATGCATGGTTTGTAATTATCCTGGTACATACGTGGATCCACCGCACATGCATCTAAGCATGGATACTTACGTACAAGTAACGTGTTACCGAACTAGCCCACGCCTTTAGAATTTCTTTCGTGATGATAAGGAACGTGAGTAATTATGTCTACGGTTTTATTCAGACCCTGTACATGAATTTGTCGAACGAGTTTTATAGCCGAGGTTAATTATGGTGAGAATTGGAACAAATTAACCCGCGTATTTGAATACGTTTATACATGTCAGAGATGATTAGTGATGATCCCTGAATTTAGTGTGAAAAAGTAGAAGAAGTGATTGAGGAAAGTAGTTCATTACCGAACGCTTGATCAGTTATAGCCAATCCATTAGATTGAAATTTCTACTCGAGAATATATAATTAGTTGACATCGCAGACTTGTACCTTGATTCGATTTCCTGATGTTTATACATATGTTATGCGATTTTGAAATCCACACTTTCCAATCGAATCATAATAATTATCACGTCCCAATTGAATACTGATGGGAAATTCTAGAAGTTCAAGTTCAATCGACACTCAAGAAATCGTTTCGATCGGAAGATAAAAATCCACAAATTTCATGAAAAGCATGATCAGTATCCCAGCAGTCTCATTGTAAGTCCGGCACGGCTTCCCGCAGCTCAGGGATGTTCCACGACGTTGCCAGAAAATATCATACGTATACGTATACGTTGGGTTAGTCACATCCCGTTTAGGGTTCTGCGTGTACAAAGATAAAAGGATGTATCGTATTATACGGTGCATACGGTATTTCTTAAGGGGGCGTGGGAGGGGGAGGGGGGATTATATACAAACGCTGCACATGTACTTGAATGTCCACTACTATGGTCACCATACCAGCTACTACACCTTAATACTAAAACGATAAGTTACAGGATAGGCTTTAGTCGACTGTGCAGCTAAAATATCAAGCGAGACGATCCCCATGCCGACGATCAGGTTGGCATTGTCTACCTAGCTCCGTTCGTCGCTTCCGGCTCCTTAGATGGTCTCGCACGAAGCCCTTGGTCAACGAGTCTATATAGAGGTGTACAGACGTGTGTGTACTTTGTCCGGATTCGTTCCTTTCACGGGTTTTGAATAGTTCTTTTTTTTTGAAACGATTTCTTTCCACGATCTTGTCATCTTTCGATCTATTCTCCATTTCGTTCGGCACTTATTTTCATAGCTTTTGAATTTACCTTGAATCGAATGATTCAAACGGTACCCGATTTAATTTCAGATTTTATAGCGGTAAAACGAACGCAACCTGTTTCATACCAACGCTCTACTTTTATACCCGGTCTCGTACCACACCACGTTGTTCCATAAATCGGTAACAACGTTACGCTGCGAATTTTTAATCGAAAATTTGAAGCTATTTAGATTAACGAGACTCAGCATAAAGTTGTCTAATTAAACTGTCATTAACTTTCTTTGATTACTATCACTCCATATCGATGTCTAATCATAAAAGCTATGTAACATGAGTTTTTGAACACACCGTCAAACTGACATGGTTCATATCACGGTGAGGCAAAAAACTTGGAAAGATTGTTGCGCTGAGTAACGACCTGGAAGTCTACTTTTTTTTTTTTCTCGTTATATACCTGCAGTACGGGGTTTCGAGCATGTGTACATTCCTAGTTTGTGAGTGAATCTAGGAACCTAGTCATTCACACACATTGCCCGTTTAATCTCTCATCTCCTTCTCGGAAGCTTGGAGAAATTTGTGCTCATAATTCGTCACCATCGCGTCTGTGAGATATAAAACAGGATATCGCTGCACGGATTACACAGTTCCATTTTTTATTTTATTTTCTACATATCGAAGGCTGAATTTATCGGTAAAAATTTGTGAAAAAATGGAATTTAAAATCCTCCTCTTTCTACATGGTAGAAACTAACAATAAGACGTTGACAGTTTCCTTTCCTGCTGTCATAGTAATTGGACTTCACAACGATTGTCACGGCCCTGACTTCGTCTAGTCCTTTCAATTTACATCACCTTTGTGTGCCGTACCCACGCCTACACGTTTGGATTTTTTTTTATTTATTTTTTTTCTACCAATGGCCGATGGCCAATGCCATTGCATGTGAGTTCCATGGACAGATTTTATAACCGCAGTCCAATCTCACGCAGGCAAATGAATTTATAATCCGTACGTGATGTCAAGTACAACTGATACATAGCCAAAAAAAGATCGAAGGTCTCTTCTCTTGGCCTGTAGCATAGCAATGAAGCATTCTCTTTGAAACGGAAGAAGGAGAGATACTTTTTCTTAAATTCTATCCTCTTTTCTCTTAGTTTTTTTCCTTTTTTTTTTTTTTTTTGAGTTAAGTAGTGAAGAAACGGCGATCTGACACATATTCCACTTACGTTGTAGGCGCAGAGATAAGCTTGATGTTTATTTCGCTGGAACGGAGATTTTTAGATTCGTTGAAGGATACCCTTGTTCATACTCTTAGTTGAACGTACGTACATACGTAGACGTAGGTATGGCTCGTTACTAATTGCCTGGCTTTGTTTAACTGTAACTTGCTTACGTGTTCGTAATCACAGGGTTCGTATACGTACGTCTTCGCATGTGTCTAACTTCGTACACTAATTGACTACGTAATACCGTTAGCGTACTTAATATTTAGTATACGGTCAACGGTGCCAATATAGCTGTTCAAAATCACCGAAACTCTCTATCATCGCCGGACGACAATTAATCGATGTATAGGTATGTATGTGTATAATTAAGAAAGAAAATACCGTTGCCCGATGTGTATCACGCCCGTGAACTGTACAAGTATATAATACACGTAATAACCACATAGAAAAAAAAAAAAAACATTATTTGCAATAGAAAATCAATTCACTTCGAATCACCGAATTGACCATCAAGATTTACATTCCATTGACTAACTGTCGACTTATAATCTGCGGCCTTGACATTTACCAGGACATGCAGGAGATATGGTTAGGAATGTCTTTGCATCGAATTTGACTGTACTATGGGACTTGCCTTGAAAAAAAGGAGAAGAAAAAAATGGATAAAAAAATAATTACTGGAATAGTCCAAAGATCAGCTCCAGGTCATTTATCACTTCAATCCAGAGCTTTAAGTCCGAGCTTTTGAGCTCCACAATTTTAAGAGCAGGTTATTTCAGGAAAATGAGGGCGTCGACTGGCAAGCAACTACCACCAAACTTAATAACCCGTTTCGAAATACCAGACTGCTTGACCTAAGGCTTATAATCAGTAGCATGGTGATTTTTTTTACCATTTTTTACCGACGTCAATTGCAGTCGGATCCTAATGATAGGGACAGATCGGACGTTTCGAACACCAACAAAAAAATGTGCATCTTGTATAAGCAAACGAAATTTCTTTCAAGAAATCTCTGCAGGTAATTTTTTCTTTTTGTTCTTTCTTCTCTTCGGCGAGTTAAGTATAACGAGTTCCACTTCTGCAACGCAGGCCTGTCATCGCTGATTTTTGCATTAGTCTGTGTAGGAAGCTAATTATCTCAACGTTAATTACGGCTCTGTATCGTCTAGGCATAAGCTAGATATTGAAATCGTTAGAATACGATGATAGAAGCTCGAGCAAGTATCGATCTTACGTACCGATATCAAACCGCGAGTAATAGCGGAAGCGGAAAAGCATAGATCGAGTAGTTAGCACGTCGTTTTAGCACTTCTGATATGATATTTGGAGATTTACACTGCGAAGTTTGGTTTAGACCGATCCACAGCGTGACGAACAATGTTTGCAGCTATTTTTTTGGTTTTTTATTCTGATTCAAAAATCGTCTCTGTAGGCGTAACGGTAGCGAACTACATTCGCTAATCGTGGATTATAATCAAATTAAAGCAAAACCTACGGCTAATGAACTTAGCGTAATTTTACAGTCTAGTGCAGAACCCCGGGGCGCTCTACTCGCTCGACCATTTGCGGTAGCTTTACCGTTGACACGAGTTTCGAAAACCCGAAGCAAGTTTCGTTAGAAAATTATTAATTGATATAAAGGACCGGTTGTACCGTTCCAAGATGTCGAGGGGGCCGAAAAAATATCCTGACTCGAAATTAAATCTTGAAGATTTTTTTTTTTTTTGTCTTTTGCACGATCCTCAGACTTTTCGGACATATAAATCCTTCCAGACTTACTTTTAGCCTGTTTTTTTTTTTTTTGATATCGAAACGAAGTCTTGGTGAAATTTTTTAGGATATAAACTAGACTCACGTTTTTGTTTTTTCTTGTTCCTAGATCCTGGTGTATAGTCCTTTCGCGCACATGAACACTCTACGAATAGCGGCCAACCGGCAGCAGCAGCAGTACAGCAGGCCTGCCTCTTTACCGTCCAGTAAAAAGACGGACTCTATAATATAATACGCACCACACAATTATTATCGTAAATGAATTTAGGAATCGTATAGAGACCGATTACGGTGATAATTAACCAAGTCCTCACTGTTTAGTATTTTTTTTTTTACCGCACACTGTCCTCGTGAAAAAAAAAACCGCGGTATATCTAAACTTATCTGAACTATATTCAGGGCCACAACAAGAGCTCTTTACCCGCAGGCCACCATCTCGAGACTACGGAATAGGACCTCGATGGTTCCGTCCAGGTGAACGGCGCTACCTGAGTTTCTTGGCTGCCTGGCTGGCCGAGCCGGTTACCTGGTTGGTGCACGAGCCCCACTCTTTTACCCCGTATCGTCGTTCGTCGCGGTCTGCAAGAACTAGCGCTCTTTGCTGCATCTAAGAATGTGTTACGTTTTATATACGTATATACATATATGTGGGTATAAAAATACGGTTCTTTCATTGTGGATGTAACTTTGAGCCGGTGCGACTTGCCATCATGCCTTGCCTTGCCTCGCCTTGCCTTGCTTTGCCCCTTACCTTATTGCTTTGCTTTGGTATTCTCGCCGGAGATAGCAACGCCCGAGTAAGCGTCGAGCGCCAGACTTTGGCTGTGACCAGCGAGTGTGGGTTTATATGGATTAAAGTTATCGTAGAAAGAATCGAAATGTACAGATCTGAGGGGAAATTAGACTTGCCTTTATTCATTTTTTCTTTGTCTTGTTATTTGAATATTTTTTGGGATTAAAAGCCAGCGTAAACGAAGCATGATTCGTTAAGTACCTAATATACTTCTCCGCTTTCTATTAGAGTAGAGAACGCGGTCACGTGGAGGTCGGAGGAAAAGGTCTTGAGGATCAAAAGCCTCGATATTTTGTACCGATAATCGAACTCAAGAATAACTCCGTTTCGACGGAAAAAAATGAAGAGAGAAAACTTTGAGAAACTATGAAAAAAAAAATCGTTAACGAATTTTGACCTGCACCGCAGCTGGGGTATATTCGTAAATTTACTTCGGGTATATTTTGTCGTCTTAGAAATCCGCTGGGATTATAATTTATGAAATGAAAATTTTGCCGGCATTTCACGCCCTTTTAAACGCGAATCAACACCGTCCTAGTCTGCTGCACCTTGCCTTATACTTTCGGCCATGAGGTACATGTTTTTGAAATATAACTCCGGCTTAAACAAACAACCAGCCAACCAGCCCAGCTTTGCAGGTATAAGAGCCTCTTGCCCCTTGTCAGGTGGAAATTTACCTTACCTAGGTACGTACAAAGGGAAGGTTATGGTATGGGCTGCAGGTGACAGCCCAGGTCTTAAAATCGTTGGTCCTTTAGGTCGATCTCTCGGTAAACACCTGTAGACAAAGTTCGCCGTCTTTATTTACCGAAAATTTTTGACCTGGGCAAAAAAAAAAAAAAAAAACGAGCGCAAAAATTGTGGGAAAATCGTTGGCTGCAGCAATTGCATAGAGATCTCGATTTTGAATGATTTTTTTCTCTCTCACAGATCTCGCAGCTAGTCGATATGCTCGGTTTTGATCGGTTTAATCTCCAATTTAGTCTATCTCGACATATCCGTATATTCATCGGATACGGGAAAATGTAGGAAATCCACAAACGTGAAGAAGGAAAAAGAAAGCATGTCCGGTTCATCTTCGGGCCCCGTGACCATCCAGCAACGTGATCTGAAAGATAGGAAGAAAGATGAATCCGATTGATCGTTAAGGAAAGCATCCCGAATCAGTCATAATGAAAGTATCTAATTTCTAATCAATAATCTACCGTTTAAACAAATCATAGTTAATGATAAGTCTAAGGAGAAAAGATTACCGATAGCAATCACCGTTTTTTATAAATTTTTCGTTAATTTTTCGTCATAAACCAGCCCGAATTTTATTTGTTTATCAAAGTTGCCATATCCCTTTACGTACTCTTACATATTATTATATACTTATACCTATACATACATCGGTGTCGATTTTATTTACTCTTCTTTCATTACCCGTATCAAATATCGGTTTATCGATATGCGGTAACGGATATTTTATCGCCGTACCGACAGGTATAGCTGATTGATTTGATCGGCCATAACTAGTCGAGGAATAGGCATAACCAGCCACCGTGCAGACAGCGTAATGAAGATGTTCGAGAGAGAATTTGTCTGTGTACAAATTTTGACGAAATATCGGCTCGGTGATGAAAACGATGGAATTAAAACTCGCGGAATCTAGCCGCGGTAAGTATCACTGTGATATTTAATAGTCCATAAACTGTGACCAGTGTACATCCATTACGTTGACAAAAGAGCTGAAAATTCGAAGAATTTTTATGGCTTGGTAAGCGTCGTAAGGATAGAGACGGTACCGTTTTACGTTCATGAGTCTATAAACCGCGGATTGCGTGCACCGCGACTCGACGCAACGTAACGCGACGAAACGCATCGGTTGCCGGGTTGAACGCCTCGCAAGTAAAGCTGCAACGCGGCCAACCAGATAGATGGTAACGGAATCCATTTACGTATTTCTCACTAGATGCGGGTTATCGCTTAGCTTTTTGCTACGACATCGATCGCCTCTTAATTCTTCTTCGGCCGCCTTTGAAGACGACGAAGAATTATTGCTGCGGTTATGGATCGACCTTGACGTCGAGGACGTCCATCTGCAGGACGCTGGCTCACAAACAGCACAAATTTTGCCCTCGGAAATCCCCTTTTTTCGTAATTTGTTAGTCTCTCTTAAAACTCAAGGGCGCAAATCTCATTGCCGATTTTCTGGGCAATAAACTCTGGCGCGTCTTTGATCTTATCTGTCTACTTTACTCCCATCAAACTCCTGCTCATTTGCCATAAAAGCTCTGTAGTCAGGTTCCTTTGATATCCAAAAAATCAGGTTTGGCCGCGAATCGCGATTAGATAAACGATATTTCGCCAGGGCGTCGACCTAAGAACGAACCGTTGATCGGTGGGCGAGGTGAACCCCAGGCCTGTTTCTCCTCTTCTTACACCTGTTTGAGGCCCATCAGGCCCCCCGATAAAATTCCCACATTTTTCTTGCTCGTCACGAATTGGTAAAAATAAACATCCGAGTTCGGTGCGATTGTTATGACGTAATCACCGACTTCCGTTAAAAGCTATAAAGAATCCGTGTCACCGAGACTGCATTTTCTATTATGGCG
This sequence comes from Macrophya alboannulata, assembly GCA_949628255.1. Lineage (NCBI taxonomy): Eukaryota > Metazoa > Arthropoda > Insecta > Hymenoptera > Tenthredinidae > Macrophya > Macrophya alboannulata. The sequence goes on from OX451208.1 coordinate 33,131,066, forward strand.
AATGATTTTCCGCGTACGTCTGACCGCTTTCTACTCGGGTAGCTAGAGTCTAGTGATCGTTTTGCGTTTCATTGCCACCGCGCGTCCGTATGCAGTGCAGCATACCTACATACGGGTATACCCAGATAAAATATAAACGACTGTTTGTTTCTAATTTTTAGAAAATCCTGAACGCAGTATATACGCATTAATTTGGTAATCAATCCACGCGTCTAAATTCCGCACACTGCCTTTCTCGTTTCCGATCGTGATTGATTCGATTTTGGGTCAGTAGGTTCCGTAAAACACTAAATCCGCCTTCGAGTTAAACTGATTTTAAAAGTTTCACTAAAAGTCTGGACTGTAATCCGCGGCTGAAAGAATCCTGCTAATTATATCATGAATCACTACCGTCTATTCACGGATTACGCGTACTTACGTGTCGCGCCGTTTATTGTACCGTTAGAAATATTAACTTTGAGATATACCCACCCGTATGACTGTATTCGAATGGGAAAATAACGCCAGTGAGATAAAACGCATGGCTGAGTATCTATAAGGTAATGACCATCGTAAATTAGAATGGTACAGTAAGATGCGAAAAAAAATGAGATTGTGGTGTAAATTATGGTGATAGTCTACGCACTACTCTGTACCATAAACTGATGAACTTAACCCGTGAAGTAAGTAACCTGAAAGCCAAGAGCTGTGAAGACAAAAATATATGTATAGTGTGTATGAGGAATGATGCGTCGATTGGATACGGTTTACATTCGTTCTTGATCGTCCTCGCCTCACGTTTTAGTTTTTCCATCCATATATAGGCACGTTGTTTCCGTAAATGGATAACGGTTCAACGACATTTCCTTTTTTAATTATCCCTATCACAATGAGATATCGATTAATTCCGCGTATCCTATATACTTTCATAGATTTATTATTATACCTATATACCTGTACGAGTTTACCTTATACTGGTCACAAAGACCATAACCGATCGTGAATTTTTATCATCTTAGAAAAAAATTATCACCTTGAATGAAAACTGAAATGAGTCGATCAACCCGTACCGCAACGGTACGATTTCTTCGATATTCTCATTCCTGAGGCTGATCATTTTTGTACAAACGCAAGAAATGATCCTTGACTAATCCCGGCCTTGTATTTTCGATCACCGAAGGTACCATCCTATCGGTGGAAAAAAAAAAATGTTCCTTCGAGAACGTGAAGAGTACAAGAAAGGCTTTTTGAAGCAAATATTCAAACAATGACTGTCTCTTATACCTACCATTTACTTTATCATGTTTATTCGATAGAAGATTGTCTTCTGCTGTTACATACGTTCTAAAGAATTATTTAACGGCATTTAGAGAACAAGAGCTCGGTGTGGGTATGTCATGTACTAAAATAATACCCTGGATCATAAACGCAAACATACAACTTGGCAAGGGAAGATAAACAATTTAGCACGTGACGTGTTCGATATCGATTCCTGGTTGTGAGTTAAGTATGCAGAAGTGGACGCTTGACGAAGGTGGAGGCCGACAGGAAACTGCCAAGTATAACGGTACCGACATCGTGGCCCCGCACTTAAAGGCTCTTCGTGCATTCCTGTACATATACATATATATACATTATGATTTATATACGTGTTCAAGTACTTTGTAGTTTATCAATTATCCCCAGTATATAATGCGGCGAACAATAAAACCGACACTTTTTATGTTTTTTAATTTTTTTACCCAGGATCTTCATGATCTGACGTATTACCCAGTTTTACCGTAGAAAACCTGCTGCCTTACCTCATCGGACAAAAATCTACCCCAGGAATTTACTCGACACGTAATTATTCGGTCCAGCATTCCTCATTCTTTCAGCTTTCTCTCTTATCTCGGTCTTTCTCTCCTAATCTTGGCGAGAGGCTGTTACCTCGAAGCCCTCGTTATCGCTCTCTCGAATATCTCGCCTCAGCTCTGTACCAAAATTCGAAAATCCAAGGGACTAAGGAAACGGTATTCTTAACGAATAAATTCTACAAAAAATAGCAAAAATTGGTCTCTAATCCAGAAAATAATTTCTCTAATCGACTAGCCGAAGGCAGTTAATTTCCGCATATTTTTACACTGGAATCGGGTCACTTAAAGATCGTCGCCTTGGGCAATGCGAGGTGGATTCTGTCCAGAAAATTCACCCGATACCTAGGGCCTAAAATTTGACGCCCAATATCGACCTCTGCAAGACGAAGATGCGCCTCTGCGAGGAGCAAATTTTCCAGAAACTGTTGACGACGGCTAAGAATGGTAAGATAATAGCAGTAGAATCAAAGTTGAGAAATCTGAAGAAGTCTTGAGTCTTAGGCGAGGAGTAAAGGCAAAAATGGGGTCGGCTGACTTCTGAAGGTAAACCACTGTGCTGCGCGACGTACGTTGAACAATCCCATCAGCTCGCGCAGATCCGTTCACATTCTCAGGTGACTAATTCTTGCGGGTATTAATTGATCCGTGCCTTATTTGTATTTGCATTTTATTATTTTTTTACTTTATTACAAATTCTTAAAAAAAATTTTTATCTCCAAAATTTCAGAGGCTCATTTCGGAGATAGTGAACAGCGTAAATCCAGTTTTACGATCCTGCGCACGATTGATATATGTATAAGTATAATCCACAGATTTGTATAAAATTCTAACAAAAAAAAAAAAAAATCTAGTAAAAGACATGGATTAAATAATTCCTACCTACAATCTCGGCTATAAAAATTCTCTCCCGAAGTTCATTGATCGACAAAATTACAAACCGCGTATATATGCTCTCAGAAGTACGTACATAATTTCTCTGACCCAATTTTTAGGCCCCACTTTGACCAGCTTGGACATGAGATAGTATATGAAATTATATAAATATTGATTGAACGATAAATTGTCGATTGTAATCGACTCGTATCGTTTATCGACAAGATACGATGTATAACGAAAAGTATTTTATTTCTCACGTACGGTTTGAGTTGGTTAAAAAATCTACAAAAGGCGAGTATTGAGATACACAATGATGCGGAAAAGTACTTGTATGAAGACAATTATAAAATGACTATACAGTAAGTGGATGCAAGCGCTTTTCGGTACAACGAATAAGCCGCGAAGTACCGATGTTATTACGTAATTCGCGTATTACTACGCTGACTATATAATGGCCTTTCGTGTGTCGATAATTTGTTAAGAATTTTTTTCTTCAATCAACGAATCCACCGGCAAGACCGGTAAACGTTTGCCAAATATATGGGAGGACCAGAAAAAAAATAAATAAAAAATAGAAAAAGAGACGGTGATCGAAAATATGATGACGAAGATGTGTGACTCTCATCGACTACAAAACGCACGTTACGTAGTGTCGATAACACGTTTCCAGAGGCGGATGTAGACTGACGAAGGCCGTGTCATCCCGCATGATGATCCAAGTCCGTGGATTCAGTCTGACCATGTGAAATTTGTCGAGCTTTGGTACCATCGGCGAATTCGTTGGCCCGCTGCTATCGCTTTCGGTTAAATTATTCGAGTAACTGTAACCCATTTCACGACAAAGTTGATCGGTTCCTAAATTATCGTCGGCTGAAGCACCGGCGGGAAAACATCTCGAGTGCCAAACCCCCCACGACCTTTGAATGACCTCACCGTAACCGGGTCTGAAATGATTCATCATTAATGTTATTTAGTCATAGCATAATCTGGTAGCTGTGCTCAACCAGTTAACACATCGATTAATCTTTTTAGCATGGAAAGTTGAGGACTTACGGATATGATCGTAGAGACGTTAAACTTTGACAGTGCTTCTCGTCTTCGCCGGAAGAACAGTCCGGTTCACCATCGCAGACGAAATCCTGCGACACGCATTGGTCCTCGCTGAAAGAAAAATTGGGAAGAAATTGACGTTGCGGGTAGATTTTTATTTTTTGTTTTTTGGATTCGACGACTGATCTGTTTTTTGATCGAGTCCCCCGACTCACTTTTTGTCGCATTTGAAACTGGCGTCTCTGCAGTAGCATAAATCCGGGCTTTCGTCAGATTTATCGAAGCAATGTCGTCTTCCGTCGCAAATTCTTTCCGGCGCAGTTAGCTTCAGGTAAGCAGCACAAGTGCAATTCGTTGGCTCGTCAGTTCCGTCAACGCAATCAATCTGACCGTCGCAAAACGAGGATTTTGGTACACACTGGCCATTTCCACATCGTAGTTCTGATTGCGCGCAATCTATTGGATTAACGAAGCAAAGAAATTAGGGAAATTTTAAGTCCTTTCGAATTTATCATATGTATGTACTGTTCAACAAAAGTAGGATTGTAACTGCACTTACGACAACCGATCGTGTCGTGTACGCCATTCGCGCAATTATCCTTAATCCTTAGGCAGTAATCACCGTCTTCGTCCGCCCCATCTCTACAGTGTGGAACTCCATCGCAGACATTTTTAAATTCTATGCACTTGCCCAGGGGGCAACGGAATCCTTCGCAAATTGGCTCTTGCAAAGCCGGCTTTACAGGTTCTTCTAAAAAACGGAATTCATAGCTGTGAACATTACTCAATCCCAAAAAATTCTCTTATTCGTTTCTCGTTTTTTTTTTTGTTTTTTCTACTGATCTTAACAAGTCATTCACTCACGCATTCCGGTTATCAGATTCGTGTTGATGTAATCTATACTCGAGAAACTCTGTTTTTTTGAGAAACTGCAGAGTCCATCATCCTCGTGATACACGGCTGCCGGGTACCAGCCACTGCATCCGAAACACACAACCGTTCCACTCCATGGAGACATTGTCTTATTCTGAAATAACCGTGATTACGGATAATCGATTTTTTTTTTCACACATTTACTTGTGCAGGTTTTTCAAGAGCAATTTATTGTCACTAATCTACCTGGCATTTTTCTGACTTGACATTTTTGTAACAACGATGATTGTCCGGGCAATTGTGAATCACTGCTTTGAGAAATACTGTCCTCGTCGTTTGCTCGTCGTCGACACCTACGGTGGCACATGTGTCGGATTCTGCAGGAGCGTGAGTCCTGAAAATTGATACATGTATAGAATGATTCGAAGACAAAGTCCTTGCCTGTTAACGCGTGAATTTTTTTTCATTTTTTTCTGCTGAAAGATAAAATCGTTGACTTTCGAAAAGCATAACGTGTGTTCGAAGGTCAAACGAGTCACCGGACGAGTTATAGGAGTGAGCTAATGACCCGACCTTTTCTGTAGATACATCGGCTGCACGTGTCGCGTCATATTTGCCGGATACTTTAAGTGTAATAGTACGGCGTCTGAATTCTTCACGGTTTTTATCCCGTCTACTCTGCTCATCTGTTGATGTGGTCCATCAACTTGTAGATACGACCGTGACACACCTAGCAAAGCCGTAGTGTAGTTCTGGTTCAAACTGTAAATAATAGTGCGGTTTTATTCAGGATATTTTCTTGTCGTGAAACGATCAGGATTCAGGACTAAGCAGGTCGGGAATTTGGTAAACATACTTTACAAAAATTTCCCACAAATTTCAATATCCAAATATCTGAATATATTGAATAAAACGTTCAAAGTAACTCGCGACTCGTATAACTTGCATATCCATCTTCAATGCCAAAGCCAACTGTCTTGTCTCTCTTAGCATTCGCTGAATTATTCATACATGCAACTCGAAGAAAAATATTCTTTTAAGGCTCGAAATGATCGATTGGTTTAACTGTAAATATCCGTAAGCATTAAGGGAGCCATATCATATGCGTATGAGTGTACGAACTCTCCGTATTGAATTATTAATGTTAATGTTACGCTTTTGCAATGACATCATCGATCCACCTGTATCTATTCACGATTAATAAAAATTGTTAAGAGTCCACGAACGTCGTACTTACTCCACGTTGTCGGTGCAATAGATACTCGTCAGGAGCCAACTGGGCTCAAGAAGTACGGCTGAGCATCTGTATTGACCGTCGACAAAAACGGCAGCGTGCCATGGCCACAGGAACGTGTCGTCTTGGCCAGCTATTCCCTTCACTCGATACGCCAGAGGAACTGTGTGTATCGTTGGTAGGCACCGGAGATACAGTGCGGTACAACGCGGCTCTTCATCAGTTGCTAAAGAAATTAGAGTCGAGTATTCGTAAGGTATCACATTCGAAGCTGAGGAAGCCCGGACTTGAAGTGGCCTGGTTTCCATCCGCGTTTCGTTGAAGGATTCGCAGCCCCTGAAAATCCGTTTTTTATTAATAAGACTTCGATTTCGATTTCGATCGATGAAAATTCTCCCGTTTTCACTCACACGAATCCAAAGTACGAACACATCTGTTTTCCCAAAGTCGCCGGCCTGTTTGCTCTTCGATCGATACAGAACGGTACCCATTTACCGTTTTCGTAAGATGTTAAAATACCTTCCATGTTATGATGCGGCGTACCGTCGATATCGGTAATCACGTATTGGCCGTTGGTTAAAGCCACTGAAATAATAATCGGTCTAATATTTTGGATAGATTTTATCGATTATTTGCAAATTATTGACTCACTGCAGCCTAGTTCGTCCTCGTTGAATTCACAGTCTCCTTTTATGTCGCATCTCTTAGCGAGCGGGACGCACTCTCTGCTTCTTTTACATTGAAACTCTTCCGGCGAACAGATTTCTGAAAATGTAATCGATTTCCGTTTGTTAATTGGTGAAGGAAAAATCTATAAGACCGTTTCCAATGTATACTCACCGCAATTTTCCTCGTCCGTAGCATCGTGACAGTCAATGTGACCGTCGCAAATTGAAGCTGGAGAAATTTTAGACAAGTAATCTTTACACGTGCAATTTTCCTCGTCGGTACCGTCCTCGCAATCGACTATTTTGTCACACCGTTTGCTCAGCGCGATGGTTTGTAGCAGACTAAAAGCACAAATTGCATAATTTCCCTTCTCGTTATTGGACACAATTTTTTGCGAAAAACAAAAAAAAAGCAACTCACATCCTGCAGCTGAAATGTTGAAGGGGTACAGACGGTGTGGTACTAGTCTCCATTTCCGTTGTAACATTCATCAAATTTTCATCAGTTTTCACGGTGGTGATTTCCTGCTTAGTCTGTTCCGTGCTTTGACTCGTCGTCGACATCGTGACGGTCGTCGAGATTTCAGTAGGTTTTATTGTGGTGCTATACTCTTCGTTATTTTCAGTGGTTTGGGTCATCGTCGACTGTGAAATGGTCACTTCAGTCGATGTGCTCGATGATTCGGCAGTGGATGATGGTGCTGAGATATAAATTTGATCATTAGTAACGATAAGCTCTGTCGATTCTCACGAATCATCTTTTTTTTTTTGCTACTTACTCGTAGATGAAGCTGACGTAGTACTTTCAGGTGGATCTGATTCATTTTTGGTTGAAAGAGAATCATCTGCTGCATTTCTCCTCAGCGAATCCTCGTCTTCGGAATTCGCGCTTTTGAATATCGAGAAATCTGTGAATTTTTGGCAGTTAAGTTCGTCCTCGGCATCCATGCAATCAACGCTTTTATCGCAACGTCTTTTGGAAGAGTAACATCTACCAGATCCACTGTGACAGTAGTACCCCGGGCAACGCTGCAGCGGTCTACGTTTCGGCAATTCATGTTGACCTGAATAAATAAATAAATGGATAGAAGACAGTCATGAACACCGTCTAATCCAACGTTACTACCCCCTTCTCTTACTTACTGCGAATATCGTTTATCCACTCGACGAAACGGCTCACTTTCGTGTACGCTCCTGGCTCGTTAGGCCGAGCACATCCTTCCCCGTGGCTCACTATACCAGCGACGTACCATTGCGAAAGTGAATTCGGGTTCCTATAAGAGATCATAAAGTTGCATACAGATTTTTGAATCTCGATTAACGAAGTAAATAACTGATGCACAACTACCTGCACATCAGTGGACCTCCACTGTCACCTTGACAGGTATCTCGCCCACCCTGAGGTCTTCCGGCGCAAATTTCTGCCTCGTTTTGATCGACTAAGTACTTGCAGTTTGGCAGAATCGGCAGATCAACTTCCCTCAGATGATCGGCTTGAAAAATCGAAAAAAATTCACGATATACATAAAGTTTTTCAAGGGGTTAATTAATTGCGTTAATTAGGGTTATTTCTCACGATCAGGACCGTGTTCAACGGTCGAACCCCACCCTGCAGATATACAAGTAGTTTCCGGTGCTGGTCCCATTCGCCAGGATGGTCCAGCAGTCGTCATTTCCGGAAGACAAGCTGGTCTGACCCAACGGTTAAAATTCAACGGAGTTTCCAGCCGAAGTAGGGCAAGGTCGTTCTTCATGACTGCTCTGTCGTATGAGGGGTACATAACGATGTGACTGACTTTCCGAGATTGTTCCATTGGTGAGTACGAAAAACGTCGCAGTATCCCGGACTGAATGCCGTAGTAGTGTTTATGATAGCTGAAAAACGATGCCAAAAATTACCACCTAACTCATATGCAGCAAGTCGTCTTGAAATGAGGAAAAACAATCTTCTCAAATTTACCCATCGATGCAATGAGCAGCCGTCAGGACCCATATCTCGTCTAAAATAACTCCACCGCAGTGGAAATTCCCGTCTCTATTTATGGCAACCAAAGAAGGCCAAGCTTTCGGCTGACTTGGACGGCCACCGACAACTCGAGACTCGCCGAGGATGGCGTCATCATTATCGGTGGCATTTTTGACGCGAAGGTCTGTTTCTTTCGTTGATTTCGCTTCCTCGGTTCTGTAGTTGTCTGATACTTCGGATATTACATCTTGCATCTCTCTGGATCGGAACCGTTCAGAATACGGCACCTCAAAGAGTGACGTATCGTAGCGAGATGAGACCCTGGTACCACAAGGCATTTTTGGACAACTTACGTAGACTGCTTTGCCGGAGCAAGATTGTACTATTTGAACTTTTTCTAAGGATGTTTGAGAGACGTATGGCCCGTTGTAGTTCTGTCGAAGAGGGACAGTTTCGACGAACGGAAAGTCTCTATGGGAAAAAAATAATAATTAGAAATACGGGAAATTTTCAGAAGAAACTAAGGACTGCTCGAGACCGAAACTGACCTGTAGTTTTCATCGCCTATTTCAGCACGGCAAGCATCGTTTGCCCATGTTTTTGTAGCGGTACAAACCGGGTACCATTTTCCTCGCAAGTTTCTATGAAGATATCCTGACGTGTAACCGACTGTGAACATCTAGAGGCGACGTTTATTTAGAAGGCAGTGTTTATGATACAGAAAAGGGCCTAAGAATGAAGAACAAGGCGTTCATTAGCACCTACCTCTCGTTCCTCGACAGAGTGTGTGATGATGTTGCAGTCCATTTCATCTTTCCCATTCGCACAGTCAGCGAAACCATCACAGCGCTGAAGAAGCGGAACACAATTTCCCCAGCGTTTACGATTCTCGGAGTTATCGCAGCTGAAAGAGCGCTTATCGCATCCTGAAGGAGAAAGACGAAGGGATCATGGTTCGCGTTTTTTTTATGGAAAAGGCTGAACCAATGACGACTAAACTTTCGAAAATTTCTTACCAAAACAACCGAGCTCGTCTTCGCCGAGTGGACAGTCGAAGTACCCGTCGCAAAGACGTTCCCTGTCAACACGATCCCTGCAAGAACACTGAGTTTCGTCGCTCGCATCACGGCAGTCGATCTCACCGTCACACCATCGCGACTTTGGAATACACTGGCGCTGATCACTGCATGCCCTGGAATTCCGAGGACAACCTGCTGTGTAATCTGAAAAAAAAGGAAACATAGTTCATGTGATATGTCAGAAAATGCACGCTGCGAGTTTGCCAAAAGTTAGTACTTACCTCTAGACTTGAGCTCTTGCTGGTAAAGCTCATCCAAATCATTGCTATCGCCATTAGCTGAGCCGGGGCTAGATCCCGAATCAGGTACAGCCCGTTGGAACTCGGAAACTCCCGGTACCACCGGGAATTGGAAAGTTGGAGTGGGAAGATAAGCGCAGTAAAGTGGCCGAGCTTGGCCTGTTGCCGTGGGTTGATGATAGGCTTGATTTACCGGAAAATACTGAGTCCCTGGTCCCGTTGGTCCATATCGTTGTGGCAAAACGGGAACCGAAGGAGGCTGAAACTGCGTTGGTAGAAACTGGATGCCCTGTTGTGCAGGCTGCATAATTGGCTGAACAAAGTTGAGATTGTGAGACAACGTTCGTTCATTTGACGTTGCTGATGCTGAAGATTGGCCGTGTTGGATGTTCTGAATATTTTGCGAGGAATAGGAAGGTCTGGAATCTGGAAACGTGATACTTTCTGATGATTTTAGCCTTACCGATTGTGGTGGAGGATTCGGTGGCCCATAGACGCAGAGAGGATACGGCATCCAGTTTACATTTGGCGTGTAAGTCACCTGCAAACTACCCTTCGTGGTCTCAGCAGTCGGTATGATGAACGGATTTACTTCTCCATTTGCTTTTGCTTGAGGTGAGTAGCGTTGATCTATAGAACTCGATGTTAATATCGACTGGCCGTCTTTTTCAGAATTTAATGTCGACGAAACTACCATATCGTCTTCCGTCGTGGTCAAGACAACTTCTGTGACACTCACAGTGCTGGAACCTGGCTGAAAGACTTCCGGTTCATCGGTGAGCTCAACTTGTCCAAATTTCGACGCAGAATTTCTGTTAGTTAGACTATGATGGAAGTAGAAATCATCCGTTCCATCATTTGCGTGAGAATCGGTGACTGCAGCTTCGGTATTCTCACTCGGCTCATCCATCTCATTCTCAGGATTGACTTTCGAGTCTGATGAATTGTTAGAAATGACAGTACCTTCGTTTATCAATGAGGATAAACTTTTGTTGTTGTACAAATTCTGAAGATCTTTGATAACCGATGCGTTCTTTTCTGTAACGTTGACCATTTGTTCTGAATATGTAACATTTTGAGGCAGGGCAGTTGTCTCCGTAGATTCATCACTGGATTCTACCGGGAGTACAGGGCTAGTGTTCTTAATCATTGATTCTTCGTAAATCGAAGGTACCGTATCATTGATATTCGAATCTCCATAGTCCTGCGATTGACTCGAGCTATTTGTTGGCACTGGATCTAAAGTCTGTGACGTTTTGTTGACGTTGATACTTGCAGTCTGATTTTCGAGCTTCTCGCACCGCAAACAAGTGGCAAAATCCAATGCAGTCATATTTTGCAGGGAAGGCAGTTCTTCGTTTACGATACCGAGTCGATTTATCATTCTTTGGAGCTGGTGTACCTGCTGCGAAACGTTTCTAGTCATCTTTTTCACCTTGTTGAGTAGAGCCTTGCAATTATCGTGTCTTTTTTTGCACGATTCAACGCTCGTTTCTTCTTCAACGTCACGTTTCATACGCTTCGTTCTTCCCGCTTGGTAAGCTGCGATTGGGAGAACTTTGTACGTATCTGTGATCAGAGTGTCGAGCATATTTTCGTTGAAGGGTTCATCCTGTATGCTGAAAATCGGGATCCGGGCACCTATCTCACTTTCCAACTCGTCCGCCGTTGCTTCTTCACTCTCTGGGTACTTCACCTCTGTTATTTTGTTGATTACCTCCGTGTACTTTAGTTCCGCTATAAAAAGGACCGAACCAGTTACAATCGAGCCCAAAAATGAGGAGTTTTGGGTCAGTAAATTAGATCCAAAATATTAAAAACTCGTTTTACTAACCTGGTGCAATGGCCAAATAAGTACCGATCGCTATTAAGGCTATGACTATCGCAGTTAACAAAACGCCCAGTACGACGTTCCGTCGATTCCGGATCATAGAGGCCCAACAATTTTCCGCAGCCAGACGTCTTTGATACTCGCCAGTTGGCCTGCCTGAAAAAATTTTATTTTCGATTTTGTACTTCGGGATTTATACGGCTGTGTATTGAGCTTACTGTTTTGAATTCTGGTATTATAATCGTCCATTGGAATTTCGTCTAGTTCTTCGGAAGGTATTCTACGTGCGGTACGTCCAGTATGTCCAGTGTTCGTCTCTGTCATTCTACTGCAGTGAAAAAACGTATTTCAATATAAAACGTCACTGGCGCCAGGGATAAACTATATAAGACGTGAAAGAATGCGATGTAGGTATATACGACTTGAATCCGATCTCTTCCTGACCATGCAAAAGACATTTATGAATGACTTAAGCCTCTATTTTGTGTCGAAGGGAAAAAAGAGTGGCCACACCAAGCGAAGAAGACAGGGGGCGATAAGATCCGAATTTAGAAAAAAAAATTTCAGCAATAGAAGCAAAGTCTGTCGTCAGTTCTTCCTAAATGTTTGATCACAGTTCTTAGCTCTGTTAGTAAATATACGTAATCGTATCTACGATGAGCGTGGATAGAGAATCGAGTCATGTTGATTGTAAATATTGGCGATGGATTGGGAGAGACAGTGCTCGATAAAATTCGATATATTTACTTACCCATTTGTTTGAAAGTAGAATTAACAGTTGCCAGTTTGAAGTCCCATACACACACTGACTGCAATGATTGAAAACCGGGAATCTGATCAGGTCGCTAAACTACAGGTATTCGATTTCTGAGGTGTCAGCAATAACTCAGAGGTCATAGACAGCGGAATTTCGCCACTGCAGGGTGCCTGTCGATCATCAAAACTCGATGTAAACGCCCCCCTCCCCGCGAGTTTCACCTAGAGTCTGAATATACTCATTTGCGCAATTTGGAAGTGCCTTACATATTTATGCCTCGTTAGTAAATTCTTGTTTTGCTCATAGTTCTGACGGGCTAATGGGTCTCCAAGCTCCTATATTCGTCGTCGAAATATGTACAAATTTTTAATTCCATTTATTTACTTGATGTGTACTATATACGCACAAATTTATTCTTCTTCTCATTCTAGGCGGAGTTAAAAGTTAAATAAACGGCGATGTATGTAGTACAATTACCTTCAATCGGAGAATAGTTTTTTTTTTCTAAGGCCGTTCGTCTAACATCAGCAGAATATGACTCTGGTTAACATTTGTACAGCTGGTCTTGGATCGTAGAAATCGAATCATTTGAATTTCGAAATTTTTTTTATAAATTTGTACACGATTCTGTTCCGTTTAATTTATTTTGTTCGAATGGAATCCTAGTTCAAAAGAGTCGACGAAAAATTTCTTCAAACTATTTAGGAGCCAAAAAATTCGTAAAATCAGCGCTTTGCCCTTTTTTTTTTCTTATGGAAAAATCTTCGGGGCTGTGAAAGAGACAAAGATCCGAAAAAAAGGAAAACTGTACGAAAATGCATTTATTTCAATCTCTTCTCTTCCTCTTTCAAATTTCAATTTTTATTTTGCGGTTTCTGACGATAGAACGTTACAGAAATTGGATCTGAACGTTCAAAGGCTATTAAACTGATACCTCGAGAGCGTCACGACGTCCTAAACACTCCTATGAATTATCTATCATCATTCTACAGAGACAAGTAAAAAATTCAACAGCACTGGGAATTCATATTAGCTGCCCCGAATCGTCTGCGGTAAAAGTAGTTCGTAAAAGCTTCGCCAAGATTCTGTGCAGGGATGAGGCTATCTACTCTTGCAATTTGCGGCATCATCTTGTAGAATATTGAACAACTATAGTATCGATTATTTATATACATACATATGTAGGTATATGGTATATATATATTCTTAAATGCAATGAAACATCACCTGCTGTTCCACGAGTTGCCTAAAGTAAGGCGCATTTCTCAATCGATTTTTTGAACCTCCTACAAACGCATGCGAATGATCATCAATGCGGGAGACAATCGATAAAATTTTCGGGTATATAAACATACTTTATATCCACCATAAAGTTACAAAGACAAACTTATTTACGATAAATGTACAGAGCTGGTGGTATACGGTATTATAATAAAACGATTGTATAGTCGTCATAAGAGAAACAAAAAAAATATATATATTTATACTATCGACTACTCAGGAGCAGTAAAATTCATTGGATGAACTAATAAGGCCCATAAATATATTTATCGTTATTTTATTAATTATCCTGCAAGCGGTGCCACCGTAGTCGTCTTCGTGGCGGCTTCTATGGCGTCCAAATCTTCCTTGGAAAGATTTTCCTTCAACCAAGTCTCGATTACTGGCAAATTCATCTCGCTCCATTGCGTTTCTTCCTTAATATTCTTCAAGGCTTTCTCAATTATGGCATCTGCTGTTTCAAATTCTCCCTGACGACTGACGTACAATTCGGAAACCATGTCGTAACCTTCTTGGGTATTGAACGACGATGTTGCAGAATTGACAATCGCATCCCATAAATGCTTCTTGTCCTTAAATTTCAGCTTTATCACATCCCAATGGTCGGCCAGGAAGTTGAACAAGGTCGTGTACCCGGTCGCACTTCCAGACAACGTGCTGAATATCAGATGTATGTCTGCATCGGTGAAATTTGAATCTGTACCGAGAATCGTCTCGAGCAGTAGCCTGAAACGCGATAAGTCATTGAATTAAACACAATTCGAGGTCGCCATTCGGGACTTTAATCTGAAATGCATTTTACGAGTTTACTGTCCGTGGAAACCTACTTTTCAATCTTTGATGCGTCCTTAGGGCATCCAGCCAAAGTTTTCAACAGATAGGTTCGTTCGTTCTGTTTACGTTCCAGCGAGTTCTGAGGGAAGTTTATCACCCGTTTAAGTCCGAATTCCCATTCGTCGTTAGTTCCCCATTTGAAAACTGGACAGATGAACTCATTCGCGACTCTGGAATATGAAAAGTGGAAAGTAGAAGAAAACGACTCGAAGCAATAACGACCGTCTTATACTCACGGATTTCCTTTATCAGGCTCCTCATTTTCCATCCATTTCTTGTACTGTTCACGAGCCTCTTTGATGCACGGTTCGTATCCGGCTCGGCACAAAAAGTTCTTCGCAAGACCTCTCATATGTGTTTTCCACGATGGTTCTCCGAGCTGTGGTGTTTCTCCGAGGGTTTGGTAAACGGGCTTCAGAAGAGATCGGATATACGCCTGGAATAAGAAACGGAAATAGTTTTCGAAAACAGGGCCAATAATCGTGCCCAAATTTTGTCACTGTTCAAAACCTCGAAACGGTTACCTCGAACTTCAGATAAACACAGCTGCCTTCTATGTGTCTTCCGATGTGATCGATCATCGTGAATACCGGCTCCCATACGACGTGGCTTTTTTCTTCCTTCAAAAAGAGCGTCATGTTCAGTGCTATTCCGAAACAGAGATCACCAGCGTACGCCAGGTTCCATGCATCGTGTAACAGCTTTGCCCGGGTCAGAACTGGGATTTTTTCACGGTCTGGTCCTTGGAGAAACTGCGCCAGCATCTTCCAGTTGCAGGAGTCATAGTTGACAGGGAACATTCCTGCGGAGGAGGATTTGAAATTGGATTTGATTCAGGGATCCCTTAAATTGTTTCGACCACTTTGGGACAAATCTTCTCGTATTTACCTATTTCCTCTGGATTAACAATGACGAAACTCTCCTTTGACGTTACGTCCTTTATGGTAACATTCCTCTCTCCATCCTTTGTCATCCATACCGTAGGTTCAGTCTTGCTAAAGTCAAGGTTTTCTTGAGTGACCATAACGATGGGTATGTACCACATGTACTTAGCCCTTTCAGCAGACTCTTGAGGTCTGTCTCTGAGGTAGACTTGCTGGAGAAATAGAAAGATATTCCGTTGAGGGACAAGATAAATCGCGTTTAGAGGCGAGGAAAATTTAAGACAAGACTCCAAGATGCGTGAATAAAAAAGAGCATTGAAATCAGCGTCGATTAGCACGGAACAGACATTAATCATCGGCTAATGACTGCCGCGGGTACGCCTAGATATTAAACAACAGCCATTAACTGGAAAGAAAATTTTTCTAAGCTTCGGAAGAATTTATCATATACTTGAGAGTTTATGGCGGTAATTAAAATGCCGCATCCCTGAACCTTGCATAATCTAAAAAATGATATAATACCGGTTGACGTCAAGGCTGCAACGATCGTCTATGAAACGTACTGACTTTCTTTTAGCAGTTATACGAAATATCAAAATATAAGTAAAATCCGAAAATATTGTTCTTTCGTATTACTAACCTGGTTGAAAGTGATATTTCCGGATTCATAATCGCGGATGACCGTGACGAGGGGCAGTCTGTCTCGGTTGATCCAAGATGCAGCAACGTTGTTCAACGTCAGACCAGGAACGAGCTTTTGTGACTCATTGGCAACGTCGTTTATACAAGTGTATATATCGTCGGCGAAAAAGGTCTTCGAATTTCTGCGTCAATTTGTAAATTAAAGTTCGATTAAAAAAAAACAAAAACGCTCTGAATAACTTATGGCAAATATTATAGTCGGGAGTCAATACACCTAAGGCATATACTCGTATGTATATATTGATTACATCAGCAAAAGCAACCGACGTGCTTAATCGTAGCGCAAATCATAAAGCTAATAAATGGAAACGCGATTATCTTTGGGCTTAGTGCTCAACGAGTTGAGTAGACAGCAGTAGGTAATTAACGCGCAATGCTGGAGAGAGAGATATATGAACGAAGTACACATTATGTGTATCTATGTATATACTGTACATAAAAAGAGAGAGAGAGATGTTACGAGACGCATTTGCTACTACTACTAAGCTAATCTTATCAAACTCTCATAAGAGGAGCTGAGCTAGATGCTGGTGCTTCAGCTCTGCTCGTGTAGGCATTATTTCATTCCATTATTCAAGGCTAAATACGGCGGGAGAATTTTAGCCGAAGGACTTTTCTCGGATGGGATAGACTGCTCTTAGAAAATAGATATAAAGCGATTTTGCTTCCCGACTAAGTATGGAAGGCATTACTACTCTTCCCACAGATCCTGGACGAATTTTCTAACGCTTCTTTGCATAAAGTCCTTTCCCAGAGTGTAGTTAAACATTCTGAACACGAGCTCCGCTGTAATATAAAAGAATGATTCATTCGCAAAAAAAAAAACAGTTATACACGTATACGTATTACTGCCTACATAACAGTGTGATTTTAATGTTCGTCGATTGTATCGTGCGTCATGTGTGTACCGGCGTAAGAACAGATTGGTGTACGTAGGTAGGTAGGTAAAGGTATGCGGCGTCAGCCTAGCGATAAATTTAAGATAACGCGACCCAACACACCTTCATACTTTTATATGCATGCAAAATCTTACATGTTTCTATATTATTCGGTTCTTGGCTAAAGTACAACGAGTATACGTAACCAAATGTTGAACAAACGTCAGCTGGTAGCAAAGGCCTTCGAATAACTGAAGGAATTATACAGTTTTTTTTTGCTATTGAATTAAATATCGATTAAATATCATCGTACGTACTTTTGGCGGAAGTAGCCTCCTGTCTGATTCCATTCACCCTTGAGAACGGCAGTCTTTTACTGAACTCGTAATATAGAGGATAGAGAACGGTCATCGGCCACTTTCCTTCCAACTCGTCAGGGCTTATCTATAAAGATCGTAAAAAAATTATCAAATCTCTCGTTAGAATTGTTCTAAATGGTAAAATCGGTTGTAAGTACCTCGACAGTCGTCATTGATGCCAAATACGAGTTCAGGGCTTTATTCACAGGAGCATCGCTCCACCAAAATGGAGTTGTAAATTGGCCAATCCATTGGTAGATAATTTCATAGGCCGTATTCCAGACCCCAGAGCTGCTGAGTTCGCTTTCCCTGAAAAAAAATGTGTGTTTTGAAATAATGTTTCATTCAGAAACGTGTTTTACAACTGCACGGTATTGCGGTATCAAGGTTCGTTATCAGATCGAAAGCCTGCCTTGCCTCATGCCCCTCACCGGATGTTTAACAAATGACAAAAAGCGAGAAGTACGACTGACTCAAAGCTTACTTGAAAAACATCAGGCCCCAGCTATCGGACGGTTTAGATGCGGTGTACATCGGTATCGCCATGATATCGAGCTTGGGAAGAAGGATGGAAGAGTTGAAATATTCTTGTAGATAATTAACGATGGTGACAACCTTGTCGGGTACGGCCTTCAAAGTCTCCAAGTATTCCTTACGACTCCAAATTTTTATGTCTAAATTATTTCCATACTTTTCGTTCACCGCTTTCGACGGGCTAATACTTTCGAAGTCAGATATCACCAGAGCCAATTGATACGACGACATTTGTGGAGTTTGGGCAAAATGGTCCCAGACTGTTTCAGGCTCTCCAGATCTTGGAATAAAATTATAAAAACAGAATAAGACAAACTCATCGCGTATTTTTGCCCATAAGTAACCGTTTCAAAGACTCACACTTCTTCGGTCTTCAGCACCTTGGTATTGGACCTGGCTGTGTAATGTTTTGGGCGAGTAATGCTCACTTGAAAAGTTGCTTTGTAGGCTGGTTCGTCGAAGCAGGGAAACAATTTGTGGGCATGATTTGGCCTGAGGTAGGTGGCCAAGAAGTAGCTAAAAGATAATCGGCGTTAATTGAGTCTTGTGAACCCAAAACCACTCCGTTCATTTTTTGAAACGACACTTACTGCTGTTGACCAGTGATGTCCATGTACTGATTCCTGAACAGTCCTTGGGTATCATTGGTCGTTATATTTCCGGAAAATGTTATGTCCACTTCGCAGCTACTTCCTCTTTTCAACATTTGTTCAAGGTGTATGATGTACCAGGGTCGCTTAGCGTGGCGTTCAGTCCTGGCAACGTTTACGGTGTTTATTGGAGCGCTGGTCGATTCCTCCCTGAAAAAAAAAGGTTCAGTCATCTCGTAAATTAATACGGAAAAATCGAAGACGATTAAATTGCAGATCACGTTCAACTAACGTTTTGAATGGACCCAGCTGAGTCACTCTCACGTCTGAATGAGAAATTTGCAGATCCGGATGTACGTTCAATGTAATTCTATCGGTCGTGTCGACCCATGTGATGTTGATCTTGACACGGCCTTTGAACGTCCCTTCCTTAATGAAAGGCTGCAGTTCGAGGCGGTAACTAGACGGTCGAATTTCCTTTGGAAGTCGACAATGGCCGATCATCGAGTAAACTTCGTTGAGATCCACGCTTCGCTTATCCCTCTCGCTCTTCGAGATAAAAGTAGATAAAAATACGTTCAAAAAATCGGTCAAACATTCTTCTTGCAGAATTTATAGATCGCTCTTACCTTATTAGGAAAAGCTGCTACGGAATCTAGAAGTAAGACGGTGGCTAGTACCGTCAAAAAAACGGCGGTTCGACCCATGGTCAGTCGCTTAAGGTTTTCCTGCAACAGAACGTGGAAGATGTTCTTTTCATTTCTCTCTCCAGTTTTGTATGATCAAAAAATCCTCAAGTCCATGAAGAAAAAAAAATTCATCTTCATATATTCGCCGAAAATAAAATCGCCGTCATAAAACGGTGTATAATTAACGTTACAAAAGTGTTGTGGCGTCTTCACAGATTTATATTCGCGTGTTTATTCAAGACTTATGGTAAAGATACTCAGAAGATAAGACTCGTAGGGCGCCCATCCGAAAGTTAGTTTGCAACAATCGCTTCGCAAGTCCACATCTTACAGAAATGTTAACAGGTAGTTAAGACCCTAATAAAATTATCATAAGATTACCCCAGTGATTAGCTGGCTTTGATTATCGCGGATTTTTGAATAACCGATAGTCAACCCCGAAAGAAACAAAAATTGCATGAAGGTAAAAAAATCAAAAAATTTGGTTAGAGACGATTATTAATTTTTTTGACAGGGTTCCTGGTCATCGTCTTCTCGTTTTGGACAGTGGATACAATTTTGGCAACACATGTTCAGGTGAGAGTGAAAATTTGAGGAAAAATCGAGATTAAAATCGTCAGTAATTTTGTGTGGAATATTCTAAAACTGCCTCGACATGTTTATGGCGTTTCACCGTCACGTCAACGTTGCTTTATATTTTTTTCTAAGAATTCATGCGCAATACTCGAGTCATATTTATGCCTCTAATCATAATTATTTCGTGCTAGCTGATTCTAATCGCGCTAATTTTATTCAATGTCACAGTGCCCGGAGGAAGTATCTCGCGTTGATGAAACCCAGGGAATAATTCAGGCTCCTAAATGGCCGCGGACAAGCTCGAAAATCGGAGTCTACTCGAATCCTTTGTGTCTTTCAAAAGACTTTGAGGTAGTTGAAAGAGAGTGCGCGGAAACATGGTTCCCGAAAGTGGCGCCGAACTGCTCTTACGTTTCACCGGTAAAACCTAAGCGCTATTGTCCGCCTGGTTACACAGTTGTGAGCAGCAAAGAAGACTACGTATGCGTAACGGTATCGAAAGAAAAATGGTCAAACACGTGCAGATTTTCGCCAAAGGCCTTCGACGACGTTCAAGTAGATCTGTTGATCGCAATTTTCAAGAATCTCAAAGACCGCGGAATCAACACTACCTGGCTCCCTATAAAAAGGCTGGACAGCTTCGGCCCGTTGGTCTGGAAAATACCAGGACCGTTGTGGAGTTCTCGAGTCGATATTTCAGACGGATTCGAAATAACATACGGAGAGAGAAGCAAGAGTTGCGTTGCTCTGGACGTTTCTCACGGTTTTCAGATAAAAGCTGAAGCTTGCACTGGGAGTCGTCCCTACCTCTGCGTCGTTGAGAAGAATTACTTCATTCGAGGTGCTTGCCCGTCGAAATACTTCACTTCACCAATCCCAGGGGACAAGAGATGCTTCCGTTTGATGACCAGCGATAAAAATATAAACTGGCAAGACGCGATGAGCAAGTGTTCCACGGCGCAAATCGATAATCCACTTATCGGTCAGTTGTTTTCCGGATTGGCTAGGAAAAGCGATTTACATGATTCCGAGTTCTGCTGGATTGGAGGCAACGGAAGATACCGTAGCAATACCATGGCGATGACTGTGGCTGGTGAATTGACCAACTTTAACACGACCACGAATCTGCATTGCGTTTTTTGCCAAATCGATGCTCCGACGTATCCCGCTACTAGCATCAGCCTAAAATTCTATCAAAACGAAGGACAGCTTCGTCTTAGTGTCTACGGCGAAGAAGGCCTGTGGAAGTTGTCGTCTTCTGATCCCGGAGTTCGCTGCTTTACAAACGCGAACGGAGACCTGATCAGAAATGCTAAGTTGAAAAAAATCTGGGACAAGAGATGGACGGAGAAAGACATCGAGCCGGACATCGACTTTGAAGATCGCGTTGACCTCGACGTGGATATTCACAAGACAGTTTACCGCGTCAAACTCAGTGGCAAAGGTCCGGGCTACTACGTTTGCGAGGGTCACACGGTCAGTGGAGAATTATTGACAACAAAACGAGTAATCGCCTACAAGAAGTTGGAAGGCAACACCTTCGCTCTCGGTCTCGAAGTGATGGACGCCTGTCAGAACATAGAAAAATGCGATCCAACGTTTTTGAAAATCTATAAAAAACTGGCCAAGGATCTCGAGGCCGCGACCACCGATCATTTGATCGAGGATATCCGGACTATGCAAATCCTCGATATAACACCTGACGGAAATGTGACCGTTCTGTTTCACGTAACCGCCAAAAAGTTCGACGATGAAGAATTCGACTCCGAATCCGTAACGAACGCGTTCATGAGATCGAAGCGATTGTTCCAACTTCTTGCCGCCATAAATCCAAGGATTTATAAATTCGTATTTATGAACAGTTGCGACGGTTGTCTAAGGTCAGTCACCGGCAAAGACCAGCGTCAATTAGTATGGCCCTATACTTACGTTGGCATAACCGCGATTCCTGAAAAAATCTGCTTAGACTCAACGGGACTTTTGGTGCACAGAGTCTGCCGAGGAAACTTTATGCGGGGTGGTGCGTGGTCTGAACCGTCCGGCGATTGCGCTAGCGAGGTTTCAGAATCGACGAAAAAGCTGCACAGCATCAGCAAAGACATACATCAATCCAAATCGGAGTATAATCGCGAATTGGGTAACGAAGTATTGAGGATAATCGAGGGCATGGACCAGCTGACGGGAGCGGACATTTATTTTCTGTCTAAAATAATCGACTACGAAGCAAAAATTTACAAATCTCCCGAAGTACTGGTCGAAGATATATCCCGGATCGCGATCATACTCGACAAAGTAATGGTAACCGATGAACAAGTGCTTAAACAATCGCAGGTATTGAATTCTACCGATATACTGCTCGACTCTCTTAGCACGTTGTTGGATTTTGCCTCGGTGAACATAAGCACGGGATATCTGTCCGAATATGACGGTTTGATCAGCATCGTTACGTCTCGTTTGATCATTTACATTTTGGATCCGAACATCACGACCATCAGCGGTTTGGCACTGTTAAAAAACTCAACGAATACCACTTCGGAGATCAGCTCCTTTCTCGATTACACAGTCGTTCCTCTGACCGCTAATTACACTATCGAAGACGTTGCTGGACTGGGTGAAGTTGAAGTAGCGACGTGGCTGCCGAGAAATTTACTTGACGTAATCCTGATGCCGAATTACACGAACTTCAACACCAGCACGGAGAATAGTACAATTAATTACGTGGCTCCGAGGATAGTCGTCACTCTCTTCTACAACGATATTGTCTTCAGCAGTGATTTGGTAGGGCAAAAAAACGACGAAGTAAATAGCCGCGTTATAAGCGTATCCGTACCTGGCTATGGCGCGAATCTACCAACGCCAATTCCGCTTTTGTTCAAACCGTTGAAAGGGGCCTTGCAGCAAACCAAAACCTGCGCCTTTTGGGACTTCGACTACGTCGGTATTTCTACCGCAGCATCTTTCAGCGCTTGGTCAGAGGATGGATGTCAAAATTCTGGAAGAACTCGGGACCTTTCTGGGGAATTGAACGTCTGTCTTTGTTCCCACTTAACCCATTTCGCTCAGTTAGTATTGGGCCACTTTCCGGGACCCGAAGAAGTCGGTGATTCTGTGTCCATCCAGCACGGTGAAGCTCTTGAAGTGATAACGGTTATCGGGTGTGTTCTATCGATGGTTGGGGTCTTCGGTATCTTGATAACCGCGACGGTATTTAAAACTTGGAGAAAGAAACCTGGTAGTAAAGTCTTGATACAACTTTCCCTCGCCTTAGGACTGGAAAAATTTATGATCGGAATTTTACCGATGGTAGATTCCGTGGCCAATCCAATTCCCTGCATAATCACAGGCGCAGTTTTGCACTATTCGGTCCTAGCCGAATTTTCGTGGATGTTAATCACCGCCTGGCTTCAGTTCAAAAGATACGTTACTGTCCTTGGCGCCACAAGACCACCAAGATTTTTGTTAAAGGCTGCTGCTTTCGCCTGGGGAGTACCGCTGATAATCGTTACGATCGTTGCTTCCATCGATCCCTACGTGTACATGCCGATACCCGATTCCGGGATGCGGTATTGTCAAGTTTCCGGAATTGCACAATACGCGGGTCTCCTGGGACCAGTAATTCTCGTCATTTGTCTAAACGTGTTTTTGTTCGTACGCGTTATTCACAGCATCCTTGGTACCCGCAGAAAAGGACCTCGCCTCGAGGATGACAAGGGTTTAGTTATCGCACAGTTAAGATTAGGAATAATGTTGTTTTTCCTGTTAGGCATTACTTGGGTTTTTGGACTGTTGGCGAAAATGGGAGGCGGATTAATTTTCAGCTACTTGTTTTGCATCACTGCCGCTTTGCAAGGATTTGTATTATTCATGTTCTTTATAATCTGCGATCCGGCCACAAGGAAGCTTTGGTATTCGCTTATAAGATTACGTGGAAAATTTTCAAACACAGTCAGTCCTAGTAATTCGGCTAGCAGTGGAGTCAGCGAGTCTAGTCAACGATATTAGGCAAAACTGAATAGCCAAAAGCACGATTTAAATTCACATCTATTTGCACATCAACTGATACTGGTAGAAGAAAAAAATTCATGATAATAGTTGATACAGACTATATTTTATAAGGACCTTACTCTTCATTAACGTTCCATTAATATTGTGAACGGTGAACCGCAATTGATGATTCTGTACCGTGAGAAATACAAATTTTTGCAATAAAAAATAAGATACATTCGTCCGATTACCATATTCCTTATCATTCTCTGTTATATCGAAAAAGTAAATATTTTCACGCTATGAAGAATAATTGTCTGGATATTTTCAATGAATTTTGAAAATTGAATGGAATGAGAAGTAACAAAAAATGAAGAAAAAAAAAATTAATATCACGGAAATTTTTTTGAGTAATTACCTGAAGTCAGTAATAAGTAGATGGTCTTGAATTCTGTTGATCTGAGAAGAAAACACCCGCGGTGAAGAACAGTTCCGCAGAGACTGGGGGCTGCAGCTTCTGACAAGAAACTCGTGGCTATGGTGGTCCGGTCAATTAAGCTGAAAAAATAAAAAAAATAGTCATCACGTGACCCCTTCTTCCGAAGTCAAAGCACGGAATCGCGTTTACCCACTTAAGAGAACAGTAATGGACACCCAGTGTCCCATTATTCAATTCTGTATTGCACGTCACAAAAGCTCCCTAATCGTAGGTATAAGTGACGCAGACATCAAGTAGCGAGGAAATCGTATGAGTACCGGAGTAACGTTAATGGCCAATGGGGGAATCGGACGATCATAATATCTGGTCAATAGAATGGATGAGATGTAACACGTATATATGGCTGAATAGTAAAGCGGTTCACCGTGCATGTCACAACGTTTCCCCAATTATTTTATCAATTACTTGTCGTTTGTAATGAAACGGTTCTTGCATTTACCAAACTATTGTACGAAAAGAAAAACAACATCAAAACTGTATCATTTAACGCTAATAAAACCCTTTGACAACCCATCAAATTTTATACAACCAATTATTTCCATCCAATCTTTAGTGCAAAAAATATCCATATTTTGTCCTTGTGACGTAAGCAACGTACGTACGTTTATAGAACTCGAAGAATACGACGCGATAAACGGTTATGCTTTACCTATTGCGTCTCAGCCCATGCATCTAGAGTTGTTGACGTTTTAGATGATCAACTAATTGTCTCGTATATAAATCATTTTGACTAACTGTCTTTCGTTTATTTTATTGACCCTGTAGATTTTTTTTTCTCTCTCCTTTTCTTCTTTTTTTATCTAGGTAATTCGTTCCTGTATTATCTTCCCGACTATAACTCCGTCATTGAGACTTACGTGTATAGGTATGTATAAATTGTTAATTGCCTCGTTACGTCTAAAGCCGTGCGGTTTTAAGCAAACCTACACGATGCGAGATCGAATGATTATTAATAATGATTGACTTCCTTCAAGAGTTCGTTCAGCATTGGAAGAAGATAATAGAATCCTCAATTTCTGAAATAATGTTCATCAGTATCAGAAACCCAACTGAATTCTTCCATCGAAGAGGATAACCAGCTGCTGATTAAATGTTGGAATGAATGGGTAACAATTAGTTAGGTAATTGTTAATCGTCTGTACAGTTACTTGGACAAACGCGTTGGTGAGAGAACAGAAGATTACGGATTACCGTTTGCACTTGGAACGGCAGATTACAGACGTGCATTATACTATCGGCATTGCAAAAGATTGCACATTTCGCCTTGATGGTGGGAGAGCCATTGGAATAGAACAATAGCGGAATAGAGAATAGCGAATGGTACTGCAGTGTGCAGAGGCGATGGAAATGAGGTGGGGGATATTGCCACACCAGTTTCCGATTCGAACAGTCTGCATCTACGGTAAGGTAAATGCGTACAAGACGCGATCAACAAGTGTTAATTCTGTCTCACCTTTATTTCCCTCGACTTACCTCGATCCTGAACACCTCTTCATTCGTCTGATTCCCATTCATTAAAATTCGGTTCTCGACATCCTTCATCGGTGCACATCTCAAGAAGTGAATCGATGCGGCGAGGTTCTGTGAGCTCATGGGAGCCATGGGCAAGGCGAAATTGTGAGTTTGGATATAAGGTTCTAGCTGTAATAACTTTTGGTCTTTAGAAGCCAGCCGATTCTCGCGATCTTTTTAAAATTCGCTGAACCAAATTCAGGAACGATCTGTGCTCATACAACTTGAAGCTTCCTTCGATCATCCATCCGGTTTTCTTCTTTGCAATTTATCCGTAGACTCGAAAGTCTCGAATCGAAAATACCGGTGTCTCCGATCCCCCTGATGGACGGTTTTCAATTCTCATTTGCGATACATGGAAGACTTCTTTCTGTGATGGTAACTGAAAGTTGTGGCGAAAAAACGTGCAAAGAGAAGCCCCTTCTCCCCTGCTCTGAACTCTTTGATTACATTTTGCCAATTTTCTAAAAGCTTCAGTGATCGATGGGAAGCTGAGTAGCATACTAAACACATGAGGTAAAATTGAGCGTGGTCGTAGCTGCTTGGTAGCTGCAGTTTCTTATCAGCTCTACGACTATACGCTATTGATTTACTATGCCTACAACCTAGTTGTCCGTCACCTTTAGAGATTATCGCTCGGTGGACCAAGAGAAGTCGAGATTTATGACGGGGGCGACCTACGTGCGTGCCTCACGATTTGCGTACGTGGGTATAATGTCTCGTGCGCACATAGTAAGCTTCACGATGATCTCGCCCAATTTAAATTCGATCTTCAACCTCTCGGTCCATCAGTTTCTATTTACAATTCGACTGGGATAGTTTGAGGGCATAGGAAAAATTTGAGAGGACCAAAGTGACGAGACTGCGTCTCATTTTATTAGAATTAAGAAGCAACAAGATTGTAAAATTGAGTCAGATTTAAATGGCCATTACCATTTCGATCGCGGTTAAATCGACACGTGAAATGCACGGATAGCAGACTTCCACGGCTCCGAAATGATGATGTCACTTGAGACGATACCGGATTATTACAATTTGTTTAAGAATTCGCATAACGTTACTCGTACGGATTTAGAAATTGAAAAATTTTCATCATTTTTTGTTTTTTTTTTCTTACTGATCACGTACGATATTCACATTTTTTTTCTTTCTTACTGAATTTTCTCAGCTGCCAACATGGCCCAGATATCTGGTAACAGGTCGGAGTTCACGACGAGCGACGTAGAGCTAACTAACATCGAGTACAAAAGAAATGGGGGCTGTTTTTTTTCTCACAAAAAAATTGCGGCCATAATCTCAATGTTCATCATCGGAGTAATCGGTGCGGGATTTATCGGAGCCTACTTCAGTCCGTGGACAAAAAATCGGGTAATTAACTGGGACCGTTAATTATCCATTCGATGAACTCTGTTTTTCATTTCTCACACTACTTTCTCAATGTTCAGACTTTTACTCCTGTGGCACTTGCCGAAGAGGATGAAATCGACGGGTTTGGTACCCCGGCAAAGTTCTCGTCTTCCCATTCGATCCTGCCGACTCTTTACACCATAAAGCTCACTCCTGTGGTTGAGGAAGGTACAGTGAAGAAGTTTTCCGGCCAGGTCGTGGTGCGCTTTAATTACAATTCCACCGAGCCGTTATCTCGTCTGGTTTTAAACGCCAAGGACATCACCGTGTCCAAAGCAAAACTGTTTTCGTTCGATGATACGGCGACGGGGAATGTTCGGTCTAGAAAAATGCGACGGGATTTAGACGAGGGGAATTTAAATTCTGGTGGAAATGGACCGTCCGAAAATACGACCGATGATGGTTATACCACAGTAACAAATCTCCCGGATGATTTTCTCGGAAATTCCAGTTTGTCAGAGAACGCTTTGAACGCAACTAATTCAATTGAAAGTGCGACTAACTACACGGCGTTCAATTCAACTAATGAGAACGTTTCAACCGTCGAAATGTCCGGCTTGAATACAACGCCCGCTGACGTAGTTACCTCGAAGAATGAGACGGACTCTGTAAAAGGTGACAGCGTCTCCACAGGATCCAGCGAGCACCCTCTTGTTGTGCAGAAAATTTCACCAAGCGGGCCAATTTTACCTGAAACTTCAATCCATCAGAGCAAAGAAATTTCCATCTCTAACGACGAGACGGACACCGTCGATGGTTTCTACGTCATTTATCCGGATACTCCTATCCGAAGAGGAGAATATTCCGTCGAAATAACGTACGAAGCTAAGGTCGACGGGCAAAGTACTTTCGCTAATGTTTACGAGCTCGAAAGTCAGAGCAGGTGAGTTTTTTCAGAAATTTTTTGACAGTGTACGTAAAAGTTGATGAATAATCGTTCCGAAGATGGCTACTGGCTTCGAAGCTGAAACCAATCGGTCCTCGTACATTATTTCCAAGTTTTGATGACCCCGACTCAAAGGCCAGATTTGCCTTGTCTGTCGTCAGACCTAAGGCTTTAATCGCACTGGCGAATATGCCTCTCCAATCATCGAACTCTGTGTGAGTAAAGTTGACGATGTTTCGGAGTTGATACGATCATATTTTGCGTTTTTCGTTTTTCTTATGTGTTTATTTTAGTTCAGACGACTGGGTGATGGACAATTTCGAAAAATCTCCTCCACTGTCTTCTCGCAATCTGGCTTTCATGGTCGGAGACCTACAACCCATTCGAGAAACAACTGCTGCAGGGGAAAGAAAGATACCGTTAACTTTATGGGGCAGGAATAACAAAATTGAGGAAACTCATTTCATCGCTGAGAAGATGGAGACAGTAACTCAAACCTTAAATCAGTTCTTCTCGACCCCTTATACCCTGCCGAAATTAGATGTCGTTGCTTTGCCCGGTCTCGTTGTCGATGGTTGGGGAAGTACAGGCCTCATTTCCATCAGGTCAGTGTCTTTTTCTTTTTCTTTTTTTTTTTCGTTCTCTTTACTCGATTCAAACGTTTTCACTTACCAACTGGCGAACGTTTGAATATAATTTGTCGAGAAATTTCACCAGGCTAACATAAGCTGTTTAAATAATTCACAAACTGTTAATAATTGAAGCGCGATGGTCGGCGTGTAATTCCTCTCGAGAGATTAAAACGTTTGTTTAATTACTCAGAGAATCGCTATTCTACATGAACGATGAGACTTCTGCAATTACCAAAGAGATTGCTGTTAAAAACCTCGTCTATTTAATTGGCGAACAATGGCTAGGCGGTTTAGTCAGTGCTAGAACTTCGTCAGACGTCTGGATTTTCGAGGGCTCGTTGATATACCTGAAAAATTTACTGGCCCAAAAGGCAAGCAGTATAAAACTATTTTTTCCTAAAATAATTTCTTCATTTCGAACGAACGGAACGAGTGTTTAAAAAAAAAAAACGTTCCATTTTTCAGATAGATTCTACCCTCGATTCGTCCGATTATTTCGGACCTCTTCAACACGACGCACTAGAAGCAGATTCTTACGAAACGTCAAGGACTCTGGATTCAAAATTCTCCCCGGCGATTTTAGGACCAACTTATCCCCAAAATAGCTACAGAAAAGGTACAGAAGCGTGGCGAGAAATTAACTTTAAAAAATCTTTAAAAACTTTTTCGCCTTTTAATGCTTGTAGGTGCATGTCTGATTCGCATGTTGCATAACGTGATATCTGACTCGGGCTTTAGAAACGGCTACAAAAAATTCATCTCTAGGTGGTGGGTATTCTGATAATAATTTACAAAACTTGAGCCACTTTTTTCGTTCACAGTTTAAATCGATTATAACATCAAACTCGACTTTGTAGGATGAACGCCAGTGCGGGTGTCTCAGATTTTTGGAAATCGATGTCAGACGAAGCCAAATGGCTTCCTGATGGCGTCTCTTTGGAACAGGTCATGACCTCTTGGGTGGGTCAAGGCGGTTTTCCAGTCATCACTATCATCAGAAATTACGAAAGTGGTTCTGCACTCATACGACAGGTACGGTTACGATTTTTGATTCACGACTAGAGAAGCAGCAAAATTGTATTCAAGAAATATCTTCCCTTCTTTTTTTTTTACTGATTGTGATGATTCACTCATAGTTGTAGAAAATAACGGACGGCTGTTTAACTTCAATATTAGTGTGAAAAAAGTGCACCAGTCACGAATCCAGGGTCTAGGTCGTATCCTTTTTACGATATGAACGTTGGATGCACCGGATGCAATATGTTACACTGATTAGATTAAAACAGTTTTAAACTTCGTATTGAAGGGAGGTCGCCGGCAAGAACGATTGTTAAGACAAAGAAAGAGCGTTTAATAATATAATTCTTACAA
This sequence comes from Macrophya alboannulata, assembly GCA_949628255.1. Taxonomy (NCBI): domain Eukaryota; kingdom Metazoa; phylum Arthropoda; class Insecta; order Hymenoptera; family Tenthredinidae; genus Macrophya; species Macrophya alboannulata. The sequence goes on from OX451208.1 coordinate 33,161,092, forward strand.
TTTAGAGTCATACGATGATTCAGACTCCGCTATACTTACGTTGGAATAACGCCGAGCCACTTCTCGTCTTGGTCGCGTGATTTTGACGTCAAGAAATTCGTCTGAATTCGCGAAATATGGAATTAGATTAGAAATAAAATTCAAAATAAATATAACAAGTTCAATTTTTTCAGGAACAATTCGCTCACGACAATTCTACCGTAACGAAACGTCAATTTTGGCACATTCCGTTGACTTACGTCCGGGATGGAGACGATTGGTCGTCGCCTAAGAAATCCTGGTTCAAACAAGGGGAGAAAATGTCGCTTCAAGACGTGGGGAAACGGGGAGAAAAAAACTGGGTATTGTTCAACGTAAACCAAACAGGTTAGTCAAAAACTAATTTATACAATCTCCAGTCTGGTTCTTGGACCCGAAACGTTATTTGCTAATCGAGCTAACTTCCGCGCTCGTTGTATGTTTAATATTTGAACTTTAAACTAAAGAGATTACGCTTAACTATGCTTTTACAAAGCTCTCGCCCGGCGCTGCAGATCACAATTAAATAATAACTTACGAAACTCCGCGGGGTTTTCCGCGAGTTTACCAACTTCTATAATTCGCTTTAGAAAATCAACTCTACAGTCGAGATTTAGGTCTGGGTATAGGTCCAGGGTACCTTAAAATCGGTCCGTCATTCCTTCAGATGTATAAAAGAAAGACAGCTCATTCGTACAATTATTCAATCTTTTTTTAATCCGTTTGTTCGTACCCGAAAAGGATACTATCGCGTCAATTACGACCCGGATAATTGGGAGCTATTGTCCTCCGCTCTCAATTCAACATTTGAGAAATTCCCGGTGGCCACAAGAACTTCTCTGGTGGATGACGCTCTTAGTCTAGGTTGGAGTGGGCGATTGGAATACCGTACAGCCCTTAATTTGATCCGTTATCTCAGAGATAAGGAAACACACCATTCGCCTTGGACAGTCACGTTAAAGAATATGATCAAGTTGAATAACCTTTTACAGAATACTGCGGCTTACTCGAGCTTCCAGGTGAGGAAATTCCTACAAAAAGTAATTGATAATCAAAGAATAAAATTGAGCGAAGCTTTGGAAGCTCTGATTTTACTTCCATCTGTATATTAAAAGAGCTGAATGAACCTGGGACAGGTTACGGGTATAAAATGTTGAACCGAGTGGACAAGTGCAGTGTCACTATTTCGGGAACGAGATAATGGTGATAAAATTCAAATTTCTAACTTTCAGGAATTCATGACAAAATTCATATCTCCTGTCTTGAAAAAAGTGACAACGGAGAGTGGAGAGTCTCAGCTGAAATTGATGGCTATTAAATGGGCTTGCCTGGTCGATAATCCAGAATGTCAAAGCTACGTGAAGAATCTGTAAGAAAATTTTCATTCGCTTTTTCAGATCTCGAGATATAAAAATAATTATTTTGATTAGAAAATTTTTTTCTCTTTTAATTACAGTTCTACCGTCCCTTCGTACCTTGAAGAAACTTACCAATGTACCTTGGCGAAATTTGGCGGAAAGTCAGAATGGGATTCCCTAATTTCTAAAACGTTAAACTCTAAAGACAGGGAAATGAGGTTAAAAATTTTCGCATCATTGCCATGCTTTCAGGTCGAATGGATTTTGCAATCGTAAGTAAAACGCGATGCTTGACGATAGCGTAATCAATTTCATAGATGCAGGTAATTGCTATAATTATATTGATCTTTGCTATTATTATTCAAGACTTCTGACCGACGTACTTAAGGGCGAAAAATATGACGTAGGAGAAGCTCTCGTCCTGCTTCAAGGGTTCAGTGAAAATCCAACGGCAGCTCGAACGGCTTTTAAATTCGTACAAAGACATTGGGACGAAATATTTCAAAGGTTTTTGTTCTTTTTTCTCGTTCTTTTTCATTTTTATATTCCGCTAATTAACTTTCGGTCATAATAATTATTACCTGTACCCACGATTTTGACAGATTCTCGAAATCCTATCCGATCTCAAAGGCTTTCATCGTCGCGTCAATAAACGGCATTACAGACGAAGAGGATCTGAAAATTGTGAGTTAATTTTTGAAATTATTCAAAATTTCTATCAAAAAAAAAAAAAAATATATATGAACATATACATGTAATTAAATAAATAAATAAATAAATGTATATCCAGTTCCAGATTTTCAAAGAAGAGTATTACGACAAGTTGAAATTCATGGGACACACAATAGCGGTTGCAGAAGCCGAGGCAAGGTCCAGGAGTTCCTGGCTGAAGAAGAACTTACTTCCGGTTGATACGTGGCTAAAGGAGTACATAAAACAAATATCCTAATAACCTATATAACCATACCAAAAATAATCGCAGATGAGTTTGATTTCTTTAGATTGTCCGCGATTTTGACTGGGCTTGTATTAGGAAAAAAAATGTATGGGATGAGTTATGCGTGTATCTAGTCCCGTACGTATAATTTTCCTTAAATAGAACGTCAACTGGTCAGACGATTATCGATTGTGCTATACATATATAATATGTAGGTATAGATTTTTTTTTCACAGTTCAGAAGAATAAAAAGAGCTGCGGAAAGTTCCGATCGATTTTAATTTTCAAGAAACTTTTGTCTGTTTCGTCCAAGAATTTTTTTTTTTTTTTTTTTTTACTCAAAATCGACAAGATTATATGTACATACGAGATACATATATACTATATACTACTAATGATGTGTACATGATATCGGGGAATATTTTTTCTACGACAACGAATTTTATTCCAATGCTTTTCCCAAGCATGATTACAAAACCAAGCAACAGTGTTCTTACTTATTATTATTATATTAATTTACTTTACAATGATAATTATTAATTACATATATGTATTATTTAACAAACATTATAATTATATAATATATACGATGTACATATACATATATTATGTATGAATATATGAATATGTGAATAGAAATAATACTACTGCTAACAACAATAATGATAATAATAATAACAATAATAATAATAATAACAACCCGAAATGACGATTAATTTTCAAAAAAAAAAAAAAAAAAAAATTAAAGGCAAAAAAAATGTGCGAAGGTTTCGAATCGCAGGTGCAATTAATTCGCGATAACGAATACGAAAATTGATCTGTGAATGATTGTATCTGGGGTAAAATAAATTCTGCCCCCGAGACCATCGCACATTTATATGTATATATATACATATATAGAATCCTTTAAATTTTATTATTTTTATAGTATAATGCGGTATAGCAACTTTAGTTTTTTCTAATTTTTTTTTTTTTTTTTTCTTTTCTTCTTCTGTTCGTTTTTTTCCCCAGTTTTTTTGCTATCATTTAATTGTACCTAATTATTGCTTAGGTTTAGGTTAACGGGGATATTCTTAAATTAGGTATGGATTTCAAGACATTTTCTGCGCGTATACTGGTATAAGTTTTACACATATTATACGGATATATTATGGTAACTGTTTCTATTATCACTCACGATCAGAGATAATTGTAATTATGACATCGTACATGGTTTTAATAAATTTGAACAATTTATTTATATACGATTTATCGTTTTGTATATATATATATATATATTATTCATTAATTTTACGAACAGAATCAACCCCTCGTAAATCATTTGAAAAATTGTCCAAAATCTTCAAGATTGGTCTTCTTTTTTCCATTTAAAAAATTATAGCCCGAAACTACGGGGAAAAATTCAAAATCTGTTATAATTATGTGAATATTATTATTATTATTATGATTATTACCCCATACGATGTCATGTTCTCTCTTTTTCTCCCTCTCTATATATATGTATATGATACAGTAGTATATCGTAACACGAATAAATTATAAAATGATAATAATTACCAACAATATTTTTATACAATTATTATATCCATATTCAAATATTCGAATATTCAAAGAAAAAAATTATACAGGTTTGTATTTCCGAACAAATTTTTGTTAAATTATTATATAAAAGAACAAACTTAATAAATAAATAAATGAATAAACGTCAGATGGTGTAATGTTCATGATCATATAATTAATGGTTTATAATATTCAGGGTAATTTTGTAATTATTCATTTATCATTTATACATACATATAGGTATATATAATGATAAATGAATGTATATGAATAATCGTATTGTTTGAATTTACAATTTTGTCGAGTGAAGGAAAAAAAAATCAATTTTTCAATTCGACAATAATTATTATAATTATTCATATTCGACTGTATTCATATTCGAATGTGATTAATATCGATGAAATATAGGTATAAATTATTGTTGTTTATATATTACCCTGAATTTGTTATTCGTAATATATATGTATATATAGGTATATGTTGGATAAAATTCTATGTAAGGATCGTCACGAACTTGAATTGCAGTCTATTCAAATTATGGTTGTTTTTTTTCTTTCTTTTTTCACTAATTTAATTCTCCAGTGTTACTGTAAAAAATGCGATGATAATATGATTTTGTTTTTTCCCCTTATCTATTTACATGATATTTACAACTTATTTGTATATACCCTATATGTATGGTATATACTATAGTCAGTTTACTGCTAATTTAATTAGAGGAAACTGCGTTTATTAATAAATTTATTATTCATATGTGTACTTAAATATTAAACCTTACCTCACAATGCATTATAATATCGTTCCCGCGAAATGTGTATAACTCTATAATACAAAACGTGAAGTGATTTTTTTTTTTTTTCTTCTGCTCCTTCTTCTTCTTTCTCTTTGGTTATTAAATAGTTCTAAGTTTTTAGTATGGTTTCAGGACTACTATTTTATTTATTTATTTATTTTTATTTTTATTTTTTTATTCAATATGTTTTATTTTTTCTCTCTCTCTCGTTTCTTCTTCTGTATATCTTTCCTTCCTCATACTTCCGTCTTTCTTTCTTTTTCTTTTTTTCTTTATATATATTGTTTAATAAAAAACAATAACAATATTTAATATATATATATTTATATATAATATTACTCTATTTAAAATAATTTTCCCTTTCAATATATCGGAAAATAATGTCTAAATTCATAACATTATTATTATAATAATAATAATTATTACTTTTATTATTATATATACATATATTGTTGGTATTATACATACATAATTCTAGATTATTAATTTCGTTGGAATTATTTCGTACCCTATTGTTTTTTTTTTTTTTTTTTTAGTTTTTTTGGATTTTATTTTAAATTTATCTATCATTATTATCATTATTATCATTATTATTATTATTATTATTATTATTATTATTATTATTATTATTATTATTATTATTATTATTATTATTATTATTATATTTTTCTTCTTCTTCTTGTTCGTCAAATAATTTATTTTCACCTGTAATATAATGTAATAAATTTTATCTCGAATACATATCCATATATAATAATGTATATATAAATATCATTAATTATACATCATACTTTATTTTATGTTTTATATTTTTTATAATTTTATATTTTCCACCGGTTATTCCGTTTTTCCACCTTTATTTTTTATTTTTTCCTTATTTCTTTTTTGTTTCTTTTTGTTTTATCAGCATGGTACCGAAATGATATATTGTCTTTTGAAAAAAAAAGAAAAAAAAAAAAACAGATAGATTATTTGACAATTGAATGAATATCAATTAATTAATCAATTTATTAATTGATTCGTTAAATTATATATATATATATATATATATATATATATATATATATATATATATTTATCTAATTACCCTAAGTTCACTATAACATTATTTACAAATGACTTCTATCTATATATATATATATATATATATATGTATATATATATATATATGTATATATATATATATATATATATATATATATATATATATATATATATATATATATATATATATATATATATATATATATATATATATATATATATATATATATATATATATATATATATATATATATATATATATATATATATACATATATATATATATATATATATATATATATATATATATATATATATATATATAATATATATATATATATATATATATATATATATATATATATATATATATATATATATATATACATATATATATATATATATATATATATATATATATATATATATATATATATATATATATATATATATATATATATATATACATATATTTATATATATATATATATATATATAGATATATATATATATATATATATATATATATTATATATATATATATATATATATATATATTTATATATATATATATATATATATATATATATATATATATATATATTATATATATATATATATATATATATATATATATATATATATATATATATATATATATATATATATATATATATATATATATATATATATATATATATATATATATATATATATATATATATATATATATATGTATATATATGCTTACGATCAGTTAGTTAGTTATTTATGTTTCGGTATTGTATATTATTGGCTGGTAATATTAATAATTATAAAAGATAGCTGACCAACTACACTGTCATGTGGGGAAAAAATTTGTTCTATTAAATAATGGCAAGTGTGTGAAATTAGGATATAATACTATTATAAGTGAATATAAATCGATTAATATAATATACTGTCAGTAGGTACTTTAGAGAGGATATGGAAAATAACTGAATAAATAAATTCAATTTTCAGACCTGAATGAGATCAAGATTTAAGGATTATTTTTTATATCAGTTTATATCAGCTGAAGATTTGGTCCCAATCACATCTGTGTCGTTAGTCATAATTATTATACTGAGATTCTAATTCATTCTGAAATTAGTTAATTAGTAATAATTATATATATCTTTGGATCCAGGACGATTTCAATTGTATTGAAAAATAAAATTAGGAGAAAGAGAAATAAAAAAAAAAAAACTTTGAACTGTAAAATTACTTGATTTTAACACACTTATCAATATTTATAGACAATTTTTTTTTTTTTTTTTTTTCAGAACAGAATCGTATATTATACAGTTCGATGAAGTTATTGAGATTGTTTCATATTTTTCAATAATTGTAATCTCAGCTGTGCAGACGCTCTATAATAATTAAATAAATAACGATAATTAAACAGCAACATCGATAATAAACTACAGTGTTGAGCAACGTCGATGGCCACTCAACATTCTACAACTATCAGCTTTAGAATTCGTATGCTTTACTTGTCCTTACCTTTCTATTGGTTATTGTTATCATATAATGCTTCCATTTTATTTATTTATTCATTTTTTTTTTTTGGTTTTTTTTTCGGTTTCTTAAAAAATATGTATTCCATTTTCACGTGAATCTATAGATGCATCGATCACGTGGGACACATCGTCTTTTACATGAAAATAATACAATAAATATATATATCCGTAATTATATGATAAATCCAGAAATTTAGAACGGAAATCAAACTGCTGATTAAAAGTCAGGCACAAAGGCATTGATGACCATGCCAATAAGAAATTTATTTATTACGATTTATTAAAATTATCGATGATCATTAAAAGACGACGTGAGTTCCCGCGATATAAGTATATTTGCAATTTTTTTTTTTTTTTGTTTTACTTCTGGTTGCCTATATATTTCATATAAATATGCCTATGTGCAAATTAAGTATCTACAGTCTTAGGTTTGTTTAAATATATGTATATAATATATCGTATAATAATCAATATAATTCTCCTACATAATATATCGTACTTATATACTTATAATTTATTCATTTATTCTACGTAAATTGTTTATTTTATTATTATTTTTATTATTATTAATTTTTTCTTTTTCACCTTCGATTATATATATACCAGGTATACAAAACGTACGTTTAAATTTCTATACATATACATATATGTATATATAATATTTTTATATATACATTTACATATAAATAATTATATTCATTCAATCAATCACATATAAGATCTTCGTGGTGGTTGTAGCTAATTATCATTTCGCGAATTATATATGGTTCGTATATAAGCGAGGAACCTGTACGAGATCACATATATTGCGATAAATAATTATTAAAATAACGATTATATATAAGAAAATAAACGGCGTACATACTATATTTTAAGGTTTATGTATCATATAATAATGCATTTCTTCACAATGCGCCTGCAGTCTGCAGCAGCAGCAGCCTCTGCAGCGCGTGACATAAATTACTATAATTGAACGAAAAATTAGAAAAGGAAAGAAACACGAAAAAAAAAAAAAATTTCAAATAAAGAGAAACAAATAACCAAAATATCCGCGATTATAACGTGCGATTTTAAACAGTGGGAACCCTGAAACACTGCTCGTACGAAATTCGCGGTTATTTATTGATTCAATTATTAAGAAAAAAAAACAATTTTTTAAAGAATTATAATCTTCGTCTCGTTTCTCGCCTTGAGGACGGAGGGGGTCAGGTAAGAAATACGAGGCTTGATCCTCGAGGCCTGAATTATGTTATTAAGATTTTGCTAAGGCCAACGAACCATGGAAATAGAAGAACAGCTCATTTTGAATGAATTAAAAATTGTTTAGAGGATGATTTTTCTTAGGGTAGTTTAGGTTTAGGGTATAGGTTTAGGTTTATGCTTAGGTTTAGGTTTATAGGTATAGGTTTACCTCGTATACAGCTATTAGCTACGAGCTTTTATCGGGCTTCCTTTTAGCTATAATACAATACTGGTTATTATATTTGCGTTTATTTTGCGTTCGTTTATTTATTCATTTTTGTTTTTTTAAATTTTTTAACCTCTTTTCTTTTTTTTTTTTTGTTTAATTAACGATTAACTAGTGGCAGCTTTGTTACGAAAATTTGAGCACAGACTATATGTCATAACAATATACATATGTATATTATATATAATATTTTACGCGCTCGCGGAATAACGATTCGCGTATATTATACTCGTATATATTTCATTTCAATTCAATTCAATTCGTTTACGTTTTTTTTTATATTTTTCATTTTTATTTTTATCTTTATCTTTATTTCATCTATATAGGTATATATATATACATAATATGAGACGATCGTCGGTTTAATTTTTAATTTTTCGTTTTCATTAATTTTTTTTTTTTTTCTCTCTCTTTTTTCCGTTTTTTTTTTTCCTCTCGTTCTCATTTTTCTTCTATACCATTAAAATTAGTCCGAATTTAATTTATTCACGTACATATTTATATACGTGTACCTACATATATATAGTTACATATTTATATACCTATGTATGTATAATACGGTATACTCGTATATACCATATACATAAATTCGCAAATTTCTTTTATATACCTAAGTATACCCTTTTCAGAAAAATACCGTTAATCGCAATTATTATTATTATCAATATTAATATTATTATTATTATTCTCTTTTACCGGATGATAATTATTATCAAATTCCGAAGATAATATCGAGACCGTTACTGGAACTGTCATCCGTTATAATCTCTTCCTTTCGTCAACTTTCCGTATAATCAATAATGAAATTTGTTTAGTCATTTTTTATGTTTTTTTTTTATTTTCATATTAACATTTTTTCGGTTTCCTTTCTTCTTTTGCGTTTTTTTTTTTTTTTTTCTTTATTTCGATTCGATTATTAATTCACTGGTATCGTATAATAATTATTATGGTATATATAGGATATATACCCAGAATTGTCACATGTGTATAATATAATTACGTTGTTGCGTACAGTTTAAGTCATTGGATTAGAAATTTCTATTTTAAACGAATAACGTATTAGAAAAAAAAAAGAAAAAAAAAGTCAAAAAAAAAATTGAGAAAAAACCGAAATACATACAAAAAAAAAATATACCTATATACACATGAAACTGAAAAAAGTACGCCACGAATTATTATTCCATATGATAATCGGCCTGTGGTCAACGACGAGTTCAGTCTAGTCCGCCAGGCACGTTGGGATTTTAAATTTTCTTAAATTTCTTCCTTTTTCACGTTTAAACGTTTTTTCATTTTTCTTTTAATTTCAAAGTTCTTTTTCATATTTTGGTTTCACGAAGTAGAGCCCTTTAGCCGTAATTTTGTTTTGGGTTTTGGGAGGGTAGGGGAGGGTTAGGGGAGGTTAATTTCAATCGCTGAATATTTTGCAGCTGGGGTGGGAGAGAGGGGTTAATTTTTGGCTACGGTGCAGGGCTCGGGCGTGGACTACTGTGGCGGACATCGAACTACGGTTGTGGTCGCGAATTCGCTGAATTTCTTATCGATGGGTGCTCGATCGTCGTACAGGGTTGGTGCTTGCAAAATTATACCGGCGGTCCCAACCAATACGGCAAGTGTAAATATCCAAAGGAATAACCTGTCGAGTACCATCGCTACGTACTTCCAGTCCTCTTTCACCTGAAAATCCACAAGAAAAAAAAAAAAAAAAAAAATTCGAAAAAAAATAAACATTCGTTTTTTAGAAATTATCCAAAAATCTAAGTTTGGTGTTTTTTCTTTCTTTTATCAAAAAAAAAAAAAAAAAACAGAAAAGTATCGATTTATATGATAAATTCTCACCTTTGTCGAATCTTCGAGCATCTTAGTATGCTCGGCAATGAATCTTACGCATATGCAAGATCTGTGCAATTCCGGTGGACAATTTGAGTGTGAAAATACCGGCGGTGTTCGTAGTACAGGACTTTTCATTTCTTCTATAACTCCGTCACCGGAAACTGTCAATTCCTCGGTCTCGGAGTGAAGAGGTAACGGAAGTGGTGGCAAAGTAGGTCCGTGAATCTGACAGCTACCACCAAACCGTACGCCGTCAGCAAGACTGAAGGATTTTTTCATCCGTTATATACAAGTAATTCGATAATCAAAATTTGTTATCTTTTTTGTTTCATTTTTGTTCTTTTGTAATTTTTTTTTTATGTGTATACCTAGACGGCGAGAGATCCTCCTTTGAGGATACACGACTGTGGAATCTTTTCGGTCTTATGTGATCTTCGCTGTCATCTTGAGCCGTTGGATGATAGGGATAATAACAGGGTTTTTCTTTTCCCCTTACCGTCCGCATCAAGACTCTACCGGAAGAGTATCTGGGAGAAAAGAAATCGTAAAGAAAGACAAAAGAAAAAAAGAATATTCCGATCGAGAAATTGTAGAAAGGGTTATATTTCGACTTGTCGTTCTCTATCTACGAATCGACTGAACAGAAACCCAAAAAACAAGATAAAAAAAAAAAACGTGTAGAACGGAGAAAAAGGCAAATTCTAATTCCGCAAAACTTTCGCAAAACGGTGTTTCTCTTTTTGGGGTTTGAAAACGGACGAGGGTACGATTGGAAAGGTTCCAAAAAACATATATGTCTTTACATATGTATTTTTCAGCTCCGGGACTGTCGTCGGGTAAAACTGTACATGGATTAAATTTATGTCCCTTTACTCGATACCTATATACAATTCAAAGTTGTATCTTTTCCGGTTGTCTTAAGCTTCCTTCCGTTCGATTTCCACGATTGAAGATAGAAAAATGAAAAATCTACAAAAACGACGAAAGACTAAAACTTACCGATTCGTTTCGAACTTGTACTGCGGTCTTCTCATGACCAGTAGCCGTGGAAGTATATGAATAAATACTCGTTTCACCCAAGGCGCCATCCTGTGCGTTTGAGGCGACCGGAAATGAACGTTAAGAACAACGACGGTAACGCATATGCTGAAACACAGTAAAAAAAAAATTTTTAAACGTAAAGGTCAGAAAAAACGGAGATGAACCGGCTAAAAACGAATTCCAATAAAAGATCTAAAAAATCCATTATCTCAATCAAAAAGGAAGGAAATTGAAAATTTTTTGGAAAGAAATGCGAATTCACGGTGTCGAATGGAAGTAAGAAACGGCTCTCTGCTATTCTTTCCTTCTCTCTCTATCTCTCTCTCTCTATTTTTTTTCTTTTTCGTTACTTTTGCGGTTAAAGAAAGATCGCCGTCGAGTAACGGAAACCATCACGACCACACCCAAGGGTTCAGTTTTGTTCTATCCTACGACTGCTGGGTATAGAAGAGGTCGATTTTCACTCAGACTGAACGGACCGTGAGCCGTGCGAATGTATTGGAGGATCTCTGGCTGATCTCAAAGTCCAATCTTTTGAATTTCCGGTCTATATCCCATCCCCGTTGAAACGGTGGCCGTTTGTCGACGGAGTTAAGTTCTACTTTTTGTATGGAGGAGAATAATACCGTAGTTTTATACCGGGCAGTTATACTCCTTCAACGAGAGTATTTTTCTTACTCAAAAGCTCTGACCTCTCCGAGTAAGTTAATGCAAAACTTACAACAAATCGGATTCAAGAAGAAACAAATTTTAAAAAAATTGAAAAAACTCTCTTGAATATAATTTTTTGATCAATAGATGCTTAAATAAATTCGATAGTGATCCAAGAATTTCGAGATAAAACTTTTCGCAAATATGAGAAAAGCTGTCATCGTGGTAATAAATTTTTTATCAGAAACTGTTCCAATTTTTTATTATTTTTATTTTTTTTCGTGAACTTTCGGAGCTTCTATCCTCCCGGAATCCTCCCCAGATACACGGTACCGTTGAGATGGTGGTTTAGGGTGGTCCCGGAGCCAGTGAGTCCTGAAGTTTTTGGTTTTCGAAGGGATGGGAGAGCGAGGCGACACTTGGTCGATGCTGGCTCTGATTAATGTGCCACTGCCTCCGCCACTGGGACCGCCTTCGTCCGTTTTCTGGTCGTCCGTTTACCCGTTTACCCATTTGCTCGTTCGTTTTCCGTCAATCCATCCCTCCGGTGGTTGACTCGATGCTTTCGAACCCGTTTCACATTTCTTTGACGGTTTAGGGTCGGGAAATAAATCGGGTAAGTTCTCGAAACGAAGTTTTCGTTGTTTCGTTATTATTTTTGAAAATTCGTCACGTTCGTTTTTTGACGAAGAGATGAGAGATAGAAGAAAATACAAAAAACGTAAAATAAAAAAATTCTCTTTTAAAATTGACCCGCAGAAAACGGGGAAAGTAAATTGGAGGGAATAACTTAGTCGTAAAATTGATAAAAAAAATATAAAAAAAAAAAATGAAATAAAATGAAAATACACTGTGCATAAGAATGAGCAGGGAGCTTTTGCCGCTTGTTTCGTTTTACCTCGCCTCGAAATGAAATAAACTTTTTAAGGATTTTGTATGGGAGCTATAGGCCCGAGAAAAATTGTTTTGAGATCGTTTTCTTTTCTTCACTTTTTCTTATCGGTGATTTATCGCACTCATGCCTGTCGCAGCCTATGCAAATTTTCCCTATCCTATTTTAACTTGAAAAACATTCAGTACGAGCTTTTGGGGAAAATTTTAGCCAAGAATCGATGGTTTTTCTCCAATGCAAATAAGTAATAAATCAGAAAATTTGTCGATAACAGTAAAAAGCTCGACTGAAAGGACTGTTGAGTTTCCTTAATTTTCCGGAACGGTGAACAGCGCAATTATTAATCACGAGGCAATTTTAGGGAAATTAATTTGATAAAAAAAAAAAACAACCCGAAAAGTTGGGCCCGGTCGGGTATTATGCCGCACGGAATAACTAAGCACCGCAAAAACGGTATTACAATTATCTGTAATAACAGTAAAACCATACAGAGTGGAACACCTATACATCCACAGCGTGAAAACAAGCCTGTAGACTCGACTAATGACGTTTAATAGTTAATTTCCAGTGCAGGAGCTATTTCCAGTGACCTCAGCTGCCCTATCCCAACCTGGTTTGGCACGGTTTGGCCTTCCCGCTTCCCTCAGCTCTATCGGATTTGTTCGGTAATTAGTTTTGTTCACGGAGGATCGTTCGACCGCACAGAATTATTTTCACTGTGTGCATATTAATTTTTTTTTTTTTTTTTCTTCAACCGAAAAACTTTCAACGGTTTACTTTTTATCGGGTTCAACCGGTTTACAAAACTTCGCTGTTTCGTTTCATTTGGTTTACTTCGATCCCAACGTCTACTTTATACTTTACTTTATACTTTACTTTAATTTATCCTCGGATTCAACCCTTAAAAAGCTTAACACTTAACCGCTGACCCGTGATAGTTTTACGGACCCTTGATTCTTATCGTTAGTATACTTTAATGCGATTTAAAGGGTGGCACAAAGTCACCCTTATTTTCATCAAATTATCTCGCTAATTACTTGTCCACATACGAAAAGTTGTCACATCGAGGAACGAAATGTTTTTCTCGTCTTGTTTGAATTAAAAATTTTCAAATAAGGGAAGTTATTGGTTTTGGTCCAATTAAACAATTTTTTGTCGTGCGATATCTTTAGAACGAATCGACCGATTGGAATGGTTCTTGCGGCAATCGAAAGGGTTTATCAAGACTTAGATCTGATTAAATTTTGGAGTCGACCGGTCGATTAGTTTCAAAGTTATTCGAAAAATAAAAATTAGAAAATTTTTTTTTTCATGTTTTTAGCGCATAACTCCTAAACTGTTCGTGCGATTAGTCTCAAAATTTGATCAGATTTAAGTCTTGGACAGCCCTTTCGATTGACGCTAGATTCATCAAAATCGAACGATTAGTTTGAAAGATGTTGCACGACAAAAAGTTCTTTTTTTGTCGTACGATACCTTTGGAACGAATCAACCGATTTGAACGATTCTTGCGGCGATCGAAAAAGTATACCAAGACTTAAATCTAACTGAATTTTGGAGTCGATCGGTCAAGTAGTAGTTTCAAAGTTATTCAAAGAATAAAAATTGAAAATAACATTTTTTTAACTTAAAGGGTTTGGGCGGGAAGTTTTAGGTCTGGCCCTAATCTATACCTAATCAAGTAGGTATAAATATGAGACGCACGAGCGAGAAATTACCTGACAAAATGACTCCGCGAGTGTTCTGTATTATTACAATTAAGCAGAAGCGAAATTTCCTTTTTCGGCTATTATCCTTCCCCCGGTTGATTGGATGGAAGCCGGGTCCGTAATTGCCGGTGAAATGGTGCGCACTTACGCAGGTATATAAAGAGGGTGAAACTGTAACTGTTCGGGGTGGAAAATACCGACTCTTCTAATCTCACAGTAATGCTTCACTATGTCGTATGGGGGTTGACTGTCCCCGCCTTTGCCCAAAATGTCTATTTCTTAAAAGTTCTATATATCCCCCTACCTTCAAGGCTCAGGAATTCCCGTTCGACAGTTCAGTTCGAAACCCGCCACACCCTGGCAACCCCATGAATCCAAATCATGTCCGATAAACATTCCATGGACATTGGAATTCGCACGAATTACACCGTGAATAATATAAAATTGGATTTCGGATATGTCTGATCGACAGCAATGAAAATATTGAGGAATTTGAAGTTATCGAAAGTAAGAAACTATATAAGGAAAAGAAAAAAATATCAAACAACCGAACCACTTTCTGAAAAGATACAAGGATCGTTTTTACAAAGCCAGCAATTGCTGCTATGTCACAAATTCAATCAGTTTAGTTCCAGCCCGTTGGATTTCACCGCAAAAGAAGGGAATAAAGAAATCCCACCGCACATCCCCCCCCTCGTAATCCACATCTATACAGTCTATAGTTATGTTAGTTTGAAAAACGAGAACTATAAATACAAACTGTTGGCAACGAGACAAAGACCTCGACACTGGGGTCTATCTATGATCGGCTGGCCAACCGATGTCTTCTCTATCGAAATAGAGAAAACGCAGTGATCGCCGAGATCAATGGAGCAGAGCTTTCGGTGCTTTAAAGAATAGACGATATAGAATCGAGTCCAGTAGCTGAAATATATCGTTCAGGGAGCCAGTACAGCTTGGTTTTGGAAATTCAGAGTATCCCAAATGCATTTATTCGTCAGCCAAAGTTCATTTTACACAAAAAAAAAATTTCTTCGAAAACCCTTGTCGTTAGATTTTAGGCACATCGTTATTCCGATTGAGGTCGTTGAGGGCTTATTTTGTTCAGAAAAGAAATCCTCATCATGTGAACGGGGGAATTTTTTTACAATTTCGTGTTGGCCAAGTTATTTGCAAATTAGTGGCCCAAATATTGAGAATTTTGGATAATTGACCGTAACTTTTCACGTGAAATTTTTTTTACCGATCCCTGCGTTCATAAGATGCAGAATTTTTGTCTGAAGAAAGCGAGACCTTGAGAGGTTGAATTGGACCAACGACGTGCCTGAAACCTTACGACAAAGTTTTTCGAGGAAAATTTTTTTTTTTATCTGAAATAAGCTTTGGTTGACAAATAAATAAATTTTGGAGTACTCCAAATTTCCCAAACCAAGCTGTACTGGTCCCCTTAACCAAAGTGCTCTGTACCTATACCAAACAAAAACAAAACTTGTACATATTTTGGCCGACTCACCCAGGGCACGAACCATGCCAATGAAAAGCTATAAAATAACACCAAAAGTGGTACAAATGGTCGTTCAAAAAATGCTCAACCATTTTGCAGAATCGGTAAGCGAATTTTGCTGTTTATATTCGCGATACAAAAAGGGCGGTGGTACATGTACATACATATACATATACCAACCTATCGATTGATAGAAAATTTTAAAGCTCGACAAACAGCAGTTCCGTTTAACTGCGTTATAATTAACTGATGAGTGCAGAGCTACCAGGATGCAATATACAGCGTATACTCGAACGCATGATAGTGCAACAGAGCAGCCTTCCGAGACTATAGTATCGAGTCGAGATTCGATGTAGCATATATATAACTATAACGTATACTAAAAGGCTGCTACTAGACAAGGTGAGTGTTCTGGATGGCATAACGTAGTTTAGGAGCAAACAACGATCGATCACGACAAAGTTTACTAAACAGTTTAGCCCCGTACTGCAAAGTAGACGCGGAAAATCCGGGACCCAGGGCTTTGTTCATCGAAGACAGCTGCCATAGGTACATATACCCACCTCGCTGCATACTTTGCCCAGTTCTTGAACCAGTTGACAGTTCCAAAGTGGTTAGATAGACTTTTGCCATATCAAGAAATCTTAACACTGTATATAGGGGTAAAAGACGATAACTATTTGCAGATCGATTTTCCGAGTCTCATGAAGCTTTTTTGCGGATTTTTAACTGTAATAATTTGTTCGCAAAATTTTTCTCGATTCTTCCTTTTCAGTTTCAGACATTTTTATTTATCTCTTCGGGGGTAAGTATTTCGGGTCTCGAACTTTGGCTCGTGGACGCAAAAAAAGGGTGTCCTTCGTGTTATGAGAATTAGGGACTTGGCGAGGGTATAAATTTTCCGAACTTCGAAACGAATGGTTATACGCAGCCCATTCGCAGAACTGGAAAGCCCAAAATTACATTTTCTATGTGCGACTGTATGAAATTTGATGAGACTAAAAATAAAAAAAAAAAACTAAAAGAAGAAGGGGTAAGTCATCCCCTCGAATGAATTCGGAGGTATAAAAAAAAACTCGCGGGACGTTGTATTTTGGCAAAAAAAAAAAAAAAAAAAGAAAGCTGAATTATTTACCCCCTCGTTTTTTCTTCCTTTTTCTTTCCATTCCTGATACCAGTTAACAGTTTCGAACTCCTGGTATGAACATGCCCGTTTCGTAATTCCTACCCGAAGCTAATCTCCGTTGCACCTTTATCAGGACAAACAAACAACCAACCCGTCCATTCCAATTACGCTATTTCCAGACGATAGGTAAGACCTGAGGCTTGATATCGTTAGATTAAACCGAATTAGAATTTGCGGTGTGTTTCGCATATAAGATGTGTGAGTTAACTGCACCGGATTTCTGGGCTCCCATATGTAGGTATCTAACAGTACATACATATACATGTATACATATAGGTATGTACGTGCAACAAAATGGGACAAAACAAATATGAAATTAATTAACTCGTGTATCTATATACATACACTGCAGGACTCAGGATTCAGAGACAAGAATTTTATAACATTTTCATGACGCAGGTAGGCAGGCTGTATGACAATGTACAGTGTCCAAGCCGCAGTTCCGCGGTCCGTCAACTCTAATTATAATAACTGAATTGCCAGAAACCAAGCGCAGTTTTATTATATATATTTATATGAATTTAGTACGCGGACTGGTACAAGGGAGAGTGCGATTTAACGGCAAACTATATATATATGTATATATATGTATATATATTCTCTCTTCGCAAAGCAATTAAATTCATTTATAACAAGTCTCGGAGTGCGATGAGGGGGGTACGAGCTTTTCATGTCTGGTAATATACGCGAAATTTCTAATAATATAATTAACATATACACACATACGTATACTACGTTTTCGAGTTTTTCAACAATTTTTTTCTTTTTGTTTTAATGCTTTTATTAAAATTTTATTCGACAAGAGACAGAGTAGAATATTTATTTTATTAATTGAAAGCTTTTTGGCAAAGTTCATTTATGCTGTACAGCTGCTGTACCATCCAGCCACTTTGCAGGATCGTTCATTTTTTTTCTTCTTCTTTTTTTTTTCGTTTGTAACTTCAGGGTGAAATAGTTTTAACTGTAATAAATTCGCCCCTAATTCGGAACTCGATTTCGTCTCACAATCGAATTTTTGCGTATTATCGTTTCCTTTTCCAAAACGAGATATCCTCGGGATTTGATTAAAACATTCGCAATTGTATATCATTACGTTTTATACATATTGTATATACGATGTGTAAATGTGAAATAATTGTTCCGTTTGAATATTTGCCCGTCAATTATATTGGTTTATGTGAGAATGGAAATCGAAAAAAGGGAAAATTTTGAATTATAAACGTCGTTTCGTCAATTATTTTATTCACTCTTAACGATACACGACGACCAAATGATGAGAAATTAAACAAATATCTTGCTTCAAGAACGAGACAAAAATCCGGCTCCCTTATTGTCAAAATTTATCATTATTATTATTATTCTCAGTAATGTGCGAGAGCTTTCAATTTTCTTCGCCGTGTTTTCACAGGCATAATTAATATTCATAAAGAAAACGTCGGAGTTTCAACGTTTTTTGTTTTTCTTCAATTTTTTTTTTCTTTTTTTTTCAAACAGTGGCGAAAGCTCCGTTGAAAAAAATATATACATATATTTTTTTTTTCTCGCGCTTTTTCGTATTTAAGCCGTTGACGCATATATACCTGACTATATGCACGTACATACATATGTATACGTTTATATATATACATATACCTTGCGCAAATGCAGCCATTAATATTAAGCACCTAGCATCGTATATGGCTGTTTGAAAGACCTTTCACTACCCACAGGAGCTTATACCATGAAAGCATCGCGCGAGTCAATGAACTCTTGGAGCTTGCGAATGGGGACACTCTCAAAATTAATGTTCTGTAGTGTCGTGCAAGCTGTGGAGCGGCTTGCGTCGTTGCAACTGTCTTTAAGCTTCCAGGTTTCACGTATAGAAAAAAAAAAATTGCTGCACTGCAGTACGTATATCAAAAAATTAAAAAAATAATTCCAAAATGATGCTTTCCGGGCTTCGTGCCCGGAAAATAAACAAAAGAGGAAAGAATAAAATCAAATGAGGCAGAAAATGATAAAAAAAAACTCTCTCTAATAAATTCACCGAAACGTTCGGATACTTATGACAAACCTCCAAATTACCGAGGGTTCATAAAGTTCGAAAGCTTCCTAATTTAATCGAAAAGCTCTTATCTATGAAATTAGGTACGTATACCTATACTTAGTTGCGGGTTTCAATTATATTTAGCGTTTTAGTTCAGTTTACTTCGGTCGCAGGCTACAGATGTTACTGTGCTAAATGATATCGCGAGATAATTGGCTGTGCAGAGTCTAACGCTGGGGAAATTACTGTTAGTCGACTTATCAGGGTGGATCGTTTGGCGCCGGTTGTTTATAGAGGCTTTGAGTTATCTGGTAGACCAGGTTCATTCAATGCGTTTAACTAATTCGGTGCGAAGTTTTAGACGCGAGAGATAGAGACAGAGAGAGATAGAGAGATAAATTTGCTAAAGGCATCAAAATAAAAAATAAAATCAATCAATAAATAAGATCTTATTTCCTCGATCAGAATAAAGAGACGGATAAAAATTCGATAATTTAGATGCAGAGATATTATACGCGTTTTTTGAATTTAACCAAAAAACCGTTTTAATCTTTTCATTCGTTTTTTTTTTTTTACAGAAATTTTACCCGTTATAAAGAAACAGGCAACTGGACGAAGCAGATAGAACAGATCAAGTCGAGGTCTTCCCTTGGGGGTCAGAGCTTTTTACCCTCGAGTAATGACGATTGAGCTCGGGAGGACTATACCAGTTTTCTCTAAATTGGTGTAGCTACTTATCTTGATAGTGGCTTGAAAAACGACCGAATGAAATGTAAAAGTGAAAGAAAAAAAAAAATTTTGACAGAAACTAGAACGTCGAGCTGATGACAGTCGACTAATCTTCTCAATTTTTTTTTTTTTTTTTTCTTTCTTCACTTTAGTTCGCAATGAAAAACGTCGTCAACATTTATAGGCGTTGAATTTGTACAGCTTTCGCAATTAGTATTTAGTTGACGCGTTGTTTGTTTAATACCGTCGTCCCCCTCTTTACTGCAAAAAGTGAAAGAGAGTGAGAGAGAGAGAAAGAGAGAGAGAGAAAGTGAGTTTACAGAGCTTGTTTGTATTGGAGAACGAAGTGCCTTTGTAACTTTAATTTGTGGACCGGGCGGCGCGGCGTACGTACGTTCCCCCTTTGGGAAAAGCTGAACCAATATTTTTGGTACTCGAAAGCACACGGGCAGCAAAGCACGCGATATTACAAGAGAACAATTGTTCTCCCTTGCTAAGAGCCCGGGAAAATGTGGATTTGCTTTTTGGTATAGGTATAGCTGTATAGGCGACACGTAGGTAGGTACAACACGGTTCCTATACGAATCTAACCCCCCCGAACATTCTAAATCTAACAATAAGGGAACGCGGGAACGGTAAGCCTTCCCCGCGTGGTATAATCCCGTTTTATAAATTGCGAATATAATCGGGACGTTTAAAACCGCCGAAGAATAACCGCGCGGGGCTCGAGAAGAATCAATAAAAAAAAAAAAAGAATCTTTGCAGTAAAAGTTTTCCAAAAAAGATGATATTTAAGCCCCCATAAAAAAAAAAAAAAAAAAAAAATCGTACGGTATGGAAACATTGTGAAATTTTTGGCAATAAATATAAACCTACAGCTGCAGAGCTTGTCCCGTTTTTAATGAATGAATGAAGAAGAAAGAAAAAAAAAAATTAGTATGAATTTATAATTGGGGCCGGAGCTCCTCTTCCTGAATATACCTACCGGAATACCTGAATACCGGATACGGTTCTGGGACGCGACTTACGAGCATTTCACTTCCGGAAACTAGAGTTCTCTTGCCTTACTAAGAACCAGTTCTCTCTATGGGTAACCCGGAACCGAGGAGGTACACGCGGTCGTTCCTTTAGTCAGAAACTAAACTAGGGTGGTTATGGGTATATGGTTAGAGTTACTCTCAAGAGTTGGGAGCGGGGATTATGAATTATTGAAAATCCCTACGTCGCGGCGAAGCACGGATGTGCATGGTAGTCGAAACTTTGGGACTGTATAATAATGATAATCGAAAGGGAAGAACAATTTTCGAGAAAATAAAAAAAATATTCAAATTTTTTCACAGTAAAACGTACGTGATCTGGTATTTTCATTTTTTTTTTTTTTTTGCTATTTTTCTTTTCATTTCTTGAATTTTTTTTTACGGTCAATTACGGTAATCCTCGGCAAAAAAACCCGAAAAAAAAAAAATTGATCCTTACGCGAAATGCAATGGAGCGTAAAAGCTCGATCGAATATCATGCAAATGACAATTTATTTGAACCGTGTTATTTTCGTTCATATACATATAGAGGGGAAACGATCAAACCCATGGGAAATCACTTGAGGATTATTGACGACAGTAACAAAAATAAAACAACGACAAAAAATAAAACTAAAAGGAGTCACAAACCGATAAAAATCTACAAAGATTTTGACCGGGAGGAATAAAATATGAGGTAAAAGAGGAAAAAGCTCTTTGTAGATATAACTCAAAATGTCATACTAATGAATGATCACGTGATATACGCTTGAACGTGTCGCGTTACAAATCTCAGGTTAACCCTTTTATACCTAAGAAGTATTTCTTTCCACCCCAGCTCCGTGCCGAGTGTGTGGTATGAAAAAAGGGCTTTCATCCCTCATGGAAAATAATCTCATACCATATATTTTTCGGCGACGGTTGTCTCGCGAGGAGCTTTATACGCGGGAAACCATATTTTTCTTCTTATTTGTAAGATCAAATTATAACGTGTTCATTTTTTATAGACTTTCTTCGATTGAATAACTCAAATTGCATTTTATATTTTATATATACTCTAAAATTCTGGAAAATCTGGAAAATCTGTAAAATTTTCATGAGATACGTACTACTATGGATAAGAAGTGTGCCAAGTTTCAAAATTTTCGGAGCTATACTGCGATAGGAAAACAAAAATGAACCACAAAATGCCATAAATCGTGTGATATTAAAATGAAAAGAAAATTCTTCGGTTTTGGGTCAGTACTTAGACCTGCTCTAGGACCCTGGGGCTTTGGCTACAATTTTTTTTTTTTTTTTATACAATTTTGAAGACATATTTTTGGCCCACGGAAGACTTAAAATTGAAATATGACCGATTTAAACTAGCATCTTGATGTATATAATATATTTATTATAACAATGTTCAGGGACTAGAAGCACAATTGATGACAACTCAAAGCAGCCTGTATAAGCTTGCATTGATAATTATAATATCACAGTTGAACAACTCCATAGTCTGTTATATAAGCCGAAGTTAAACACGAAGCTGGTATACATCTCCTTTGTCTAGCTTAGCAAGATTGCTTTGATGTTTACCAAACTATGAGCAATATTCATGTAATCAGTTCTTATAGAATAAAGTTTGACAATACCGCATGGGGTGGTCTATCTCGTCTATTTCTTCGCGATATTATTATACAGCTACGAGTATATAAGTTCTCTATGCCTGATATAACTATAAGAGTAAAAACGGAAATACGTCCGAGTACAAAGAAAAGATAGTATGTAAGCTCAGCGATAAACATTATCGTCGAGCTTTTGTACTCTGGGAAAAGTATTTTAAAGAACTCCCCTGGCTCTAAGTATGAGGTAGTTTTATTTTCCCTCGAACTATTAATCGTGCCTTAGAGCTTCCACTATTCCAAAAAGAAAAAAAAAAAAAAAAAAAAGAGAAGAGAAGAAGGGGTGAAAATAAAAGGAGAGAAACTGCAGGGCATATCTTTGGACAGCGAAAAATGAGTCAAAAAGTTCATGATACCTAGCAAAGCTATAAATTCGTCTGTGGAAAAGTTTTTGATTCATTCTAGGTAGCTGCCAATTTTTTTTTTTTTTTTATTTTTTTCCTTTTTCGACTAACAAAGAAAACAGCTTTTTACTTACGTCAAGTGAGGTGGCTGCACTAATGGCTACAGATAGAAAAATCTGGCAACCATTTGCTAGATTTTGATTAAAAAAACTGAATAAAAAAAAAAAAATTCAGACATGTAATGGCTTTTTCTTCATTTTTTTTTCCCTCCAATTTCACGTACTGTGATATTAATACACGATTGGGATTTGTTTTTCCGAAGTATTCGCGCTCTGTGCAGTGATTCGTCCTGTGCAGGTATCGATAGACAGATAATAACGCTATTATTTGATATCGACGTGACGTTGAGTTGCTACAGTTTTTCACCTTTTCTAGATGAGAACAAAAAGTCATTGTTCCAATATCTAGGTTATCACGTAAATGGACCGTATACGACAGGTACCTATACATGCGTTATTGAGCTCCGGGGAGGTTAGCGAGCGTTGATACGGAAAAACTGACGAGCATAGACGTGTTTTCTATTTTCTATTTTCTGTTTTTCTTCAATTTCTCTTAAGTTTATCAAAAAAAAAAAACAAAAAAAACGCATCGTCCAATTCAAAAAATACAAATCAAAAATCAAAATTAAAGAAAGAAAAAAGAAAACTCATAACCAGTTCAAAAAACGAATTTTTACACGTACTACAAAGGAAATAGTAAAAAATGTCTATTTTTAAGTAAAGACAGTTTTCCTATACCGATATATTTATGTATATTACACTCACCTTATCGACACGAGAATCATTGCGAATATCAGATACTTTCCAAGCAACGGAACGACGAGTGAAGTTGGCGGAATGATCTCCACTACCAGTAGAAAGAAAACGTGAAGACTGATGAGAATTGAAATTGATAGAGTAACCTGAAAGAAATGAGAGAGGAAATAATTTTATAATATCGATATAATCGTGGTGAAATTTTTGGATAAGAATATCAGAAAAAAAAAACAAATGGCAAACACATATATGTCTTCGAAAGTCACATACGTCCATCAACCGTTATACCTATAGATATACATATAATTTCCTCCGATATTAATACCCGCACATTATACCCTACGGAAATTTTCCGCACGATTTCTCGCTCGTGTCGTAAGCCATGGAAAGCTTTCGAGCAAGTAATTCGCGACCTTACGCTCCCTTGTGAATTGTGACAGACCCGGGGTAGGTGAGGTTCCTTTGCGAGTCTTGGGCTCAGCCCCGTGGCGGACAAAAAGCAACAGTAATCAGAGGGATGATTTGAATATACGTATACGTATATACCTTTATACGTATATACGTATACCCGGCGAGGACAGAGCGATGTTGGGATATTAGTAAGAAGAATTCACCTCCTTTACCAGCTTTACGCGTAGGTAGTAAGATATTTTGAGTTTCACCCCCGTGGGGGGTCGTCTGACTAAGATGAATATTCCTAAAATAAATTCGGCTCGCCCTTTGAACCGAGAACGCGTACAGGTTGTACCTTATACAGCTCCACCAAAGACAAGGCACGAAAATCGTTTATTATTATTAATTACTTCGACAAACCCAATTCGCGGTATATGAAACAACAAGCAGCTTATAGAGCTTATCTCTTCGAGGCAGAAATTCGAAATTTATCACATATTTATATTCAAATAATATATATAGCTAATACATACCATGCTCATGCGTGTCTCAATCAATACCATTACGATCCCGTATTGTTTTAACTGTCCATTATCCTTGACAACACGGGATCCTGGGGGAACTAATCAAACCGCGAGATTCCTTACCCAACACATAAGCACGGGGAGGGCAATGATATGGTGGAATCCGTATAGCTAGGCATTTGGCTCGAATTTGAGGCGATGCTTATTACCTAGGTATGCCTACCGTGGTATGTACATACGTACGTACGTACGTAGATTATATATCATGATCGGCTTGTTGATGAAGTAATAACCATCGACACGAAAAGGCTAGGCGATAAGCCGGATTAACCATCATCAGGTTATTCCGATCGCTCAGCTATTCTATAATCGAATATCTCGAGCTCCGCAATTAGGTACATATACATATATACCTAACTTTGCGTATATGAACCAAGGCCAGGTATAAACTACTACAGAAATTGAGGCCATTTACGAAGAGAGAAAAGAAAAAAAAAAAAGAAAAATGGATCCGAAAATTTTTTTCGCGACGAAAAAAATTTTTTTTTTTTGCCAAGCCCATGAAACTCTCTGACTTTTTGTAAACGGCTTACTCGGAGCTTTCTAAAGAATTGATTAAAATCGTGAAACTTAGCATAATTCGCGGCGATCGAGAGCAGCTCTATTCATTTTTAACTTCTCGATTTTTTTTACAACGGTTATATAAATAATTGAGAAGATATAATTAAATAAAGTGGAAATTTCGCTGGTGAAATTAGTCTGGCTCGATTAGCCGCGGTCCTCCTCCAGCTTCGGCTGCATCATAATGCCGAAATCGGATTTTGGACTTGCACCGGGATTATAGCAGGGATACGAAAAGCGTCCCTCGGTGGTACTAAAACCTTATTGTAGCGTGTAATAGCAAACCACCACTTTGACGGTGGGGTCTTTTGCGAGAGGGAGGTAAACTCGCGTTGTCGAAGTCGAAAAGGAGAGGACATCCTATTCCTGAAGAATTTAAGAGGGTATCCAGGGTTCGAGCTGAGGAAATGGGTTATTGGCCGAGACACGGAATTCTCTCTAAAAGAAAAAGAAGAAAAAAAAAAGAAGTAGACAAAAAGTCGTATACCTCTTATAGTTCGCACCTCCGAACAGGGCGAATTGACAACACGAATAAGCAGCCTTTTTTCATCCCTCAACACCTGACTAAGGGTTGTTTGAAACTTTACTGCTTTCGTGCTTTACAGACATCTCGGGATACTCGGGATCCAAGCCAAACATCAAAATGCGGATTTCGAAACTGTGTCAAACTTTATAAACGAAAATAGACGACAAATTTTTGGCCGTTATAAATTCGCTTGAGAAAATAATTGTCCGACAGAGCTTCGAAAATATCTGCGTCTAAAGCTCGGCCTTGCAAGCTGCGGAAATCTCATAGAAATCATATCTAAGATCCAGATTTCACGATGACTTTCATCGTGACGATGTACCTGATGTTTGAATTATACAAACGATGAAAACGATTCGTGGAAGGATCGTACCTAATACTTCTTATAGGTATTCCCTCCTTCATAAGATAAAAAATACTTTTCCAAGTCACCCCATTAGGCTAGCAGGCACCGTTCTCGTTATCCACTCGTAAAATGGTGAGGGCATTCAATTCGATTCAATTCACCTTCGCGCAATTACGTTCCACCTTTTTTTGCCTCGAAATTTTATACAAGCAATACGCGTTATTTCTATGTATAATATCGTTGAAACGATATCGTTATTATTATGCGTATTCCGCGAATTTAGACCTTTTTTCAATTAGAAAATTTTTCATCTCAAGTTCAAAAATCTATATATTTAAATTTTGAAAATCGTTTTCCTTCCTCTGCAGGACTCCGGGAAAACTGTAATATCCGTGAAATTTTCTAAAATTGCAAAAAAAGGGTGAAAACTAGAATAGCTCCATCGATTCGACCGTCGAACCGAAACAGAGTGTCGAATCCGTCAAATATTTGGCGGCTGCATGTAGAATTGCATCCGTCTATCAGATACAGTTCAAAATTGCGAACTATTTTAACGGAAGAACTTTGGCACGTATATCTCGTACCCGAACGCGGATCTCGTTAGGCAGAGGATCGGATCGGTTCGAATGCAGGGAGCGTTAATATTTTGTGGGTCAGTTCTGCGCGGTTTTTGCATTCACGTGCGTGCAGGGCGTATCGAACGAGGGTATTTATTGCTTTAGCAATAACGGCCGCTGCACGTACGGCATATATAACCGTCGTTGTTCGTCTCCCCTGTATACATCGCATATAATTTTGCCAAAATTTCGCCCACGTCTAGAGCCGCACAATAGTATCGGGAAAGGATGAATGTGCGAGCTTCTCTGCAAAAACTCATCTTTCGTCAAATCGTGTTAGATACGAGCTTGAAAAAAAAAAAAAAAAACGTGTTATCGTACGTGATCGAGGTGACAGGTTAAAGATTGTCACAATGTGTGATCCCACTTTCTCCATTGTACCGGATCGCGGCTATTCATATTAAAATTCACAATCTTTACGCCACGTTTCTCGTATATAAAATGACTGAATATTTATGTACCTATACATATATACGTATGTGATAGATGAGAAGACCGGAATATACGGTATGTATCCAATATATGAGAAAAAAATGAAATAAAAAACGCCTGTGATCCTCGTTAGGTATTGAACGTATTTGTACGTTGTTACATGTTTTTTTTTTTTGCGGATCTTGCTTTGGACTAATATAATCACTTCGAGAAGTGATCGATCCTGATATAACCAGCTTAGTACCAATTGGACGGTAATTAGAGTCGATGCTAAAGCCCCGCGAGTACGACATAAATTGTGCCCAGCAGGCAGACACCCTAGTTGCTCGAAATGTCAGGCCATTAAAGGCCAGAACAGGGTAATGTCAACTGTAGATATAGGTAATACACCAGTGCACTTTGGGGCTCAATGTAATAATAGGATTTATGGATAGAAGAAGGTAGTTAATCGCAATCATGGAGAGAAAAATAATTAAACAGATCTTTCTCCCGAATCTCTGGAAAAATTAGTTCCTTATTTTTTCAAGCGTTATAAATCGGTGAAAAAAAAAATTAAAAAATAGTATTTTGAAGTTTGAAATTTCAACTTGAAGGTCCTCTTTTTAAAATTTATGTATCATCATTTTTGACTCAGTTGTACAGGTTTGAATTAAGAGTTGTGAGATGTGAGGAGGAAAACGAGTTTTTGAACTTCCCTCCGGTGCACAAAAAAAAAATAAGAACGAAAATAATTACAGAAAATTTTTGAGTAACCAGGTTTCGAAGCTTGAAGTTCCCCCCTTCAATTTCATTATTTTAAATATTTTTCAACGATTTTTTTTTTTTTTCTTTCACCGAGGTATTCAATTTTGAATAATAATACTTCGCTCGTATACCAATGCCGGAACATCTTTCACCTTACGTATACGATTGACGTTCTTCAAAATTGAATAACTCGGCGAACAAAAAAATTGAAGATCAATCAAAAATATAGAATTTTGAAGGAAAAGCTTCAAATCTTCTGCCTCCAAAATTTCTTGCAATTTTTTTTTTTTTTTACACGTCACAGAAGAGTCTGAAATATTTTTCTTCCCCGTACGTTTCACAATTATGTCAAAAATGATTGCAAAAGGCAATTCCATTTGTTTTTTTTTTTTCTTTTTTTTTTGAGATTCAGCGTAGACCTTTAATTCATAAATTCGGATAATCGATCAAACAATTTTACGAATTTAAAAAAAAAAAGCATCATAGGCGGTGAAATTTTTGCAAAGTAAAACGTTCCGCGGTTATTCGTCGTCGGTGTTGGGTATATACCTATACCTAGAAGGAGGCAAGCCCACAGTGGGTCCAGGGATGGTCGATAACCGGCGGTGGCTGCGATATTGCTTATCGATTCAGTGAAGTTGATTGACGCGTGTCTTAAAGGGGAAAGTTTTCCTTTTACTTTGGGGATGGTTTGCTCTCTGGTTTGTTTGCCGGGATATTTCCCGAGCTTCAGTGTCGTAAAAATATCGAAAGAAATATGGCGTTTCTGGCGCGGGTGAACGGGCGCGGGCGCGGGCGTAAAAACGAGAGAAATTGCCAAAGGGCAAGTAGGTCTGTGAAGCTAGACGAAATACACGAGCAGCAGATTGGGTTTTCTGAAATTGAGTATCTTATAACACGAGCCGAGGGGAAATTGCTCTATCGATTTCTATTCTTCCGCACTTTTCAACATCTCCCCAAGTTTTACAACCGTCTCGTTTTAAAATCACTCGCCCGCTTATATCCTGTATCGAAATTTACTTGAATAAAATAAAATAAAATCCATAATGAGCCAAAGATCGACGATTTCGATTGCCCACTGCAGTCGATCAGTTTCGAAAATCTTAACCGAGCTTTTCTGCATCCTCAAAGTTTCCCCGGGATCGCGCCCCAATTATAACAGCGATGCAAAATCAAAGGTCGATTCGGTTGAGGGTTATGAAAAAAAAAGAAAAAAATAAGTATAGTATTGTGCTGCAGGTAGTATTTTTCGCTGGTTTTGTATTATTCCCGGTATACAGTCGCCAGCGTCCACCCTCCCTTCCCTCCCCCCTTTAGCAAAGAAGATAAGAGAAAATAACGAGCTTTTTCCCGAAACAAAGAAACCCGGGGGTAAAGCATAACGGAAGCGGTAAAACAGTTAGAGTGGATACACCCCGTACCTGGAGAAGTAGAATGAAAAAGATTGAGGCATTATATTATTTTTCCTCCCTTATTCGTCGCGGCAGGTACGAAGCGATAACAAAGTGTTTTTTTTTTTATAAATTTGTAAAATTAACACTTATCGTCGATTCACACAGAAGATGAAGCTGATAGGGGAGGGTTCCCTGAAGTTTCACGAGGATTCTTTGACGGCGTACGACGTTTACCTAGTTTTATACAAACCCTCTCGTATTACACCGACGAAAATAATAAAGGGTCTCGTTCATAAAAGCGGTAAGTTAAACGCGGACTGGCTCGACAAAATTCTCGTTTAATAAGGGCTCGGGGATATTTATAAAGAGAGAAGATTCTGCGGGGTTTGATACGAGTATAGAGGTAGATACACATCGAGAATTTCACGCTTTGTATGTGTATAAAATACGTTCTTTTCACCTCAGAAATTCCTCGTGTTTTGACGCGGAAATGGGATTTTTTTTCTCTCCATTCGCCAATTCAAAAAACGTAATTTTCGGTTCGAAATCAAATCTCAAAAATTATTTGTGTGCAATTTTTTTATTTTTTTTATTAGTACCAAGTGGACTTACCTTCTCCCCGCTGTCACTCGGCAGGTAAAAAGTGAGGACAGTTAAAAACGAGATCCCCATGCAAGGTATGATGATGTTCACAGTGTAGAACAGGGTTTTCCTCCTCATTGTTATATTGAAGGTGATATCCAGGTAGGGTTCGTCACAGCACGTGTAAAACTTCTCATTCCTGCAAGAAAGAACAAAAAAAAAAGCTTCCTCATTAAATAACCACATAGAGATCAAAAGCGCTATCGATTCATGGATTTGCCAATATAAAAGTACAAAATCCTCCCCCTCCCCCATCGTCAAAAAAAAAAAAAAATCAAGAAAATAGGAAATCGAGTCAAATTTTTGAGTTTATTTTTCTCGTTATAGACTTTGACCCGTCCCGTTGTACAATTTTCAAAAAACTGATCTCTGTTTTCCCCTCGTTACGAAAGCCTAGAACTTTTACTCGACGCGATTATTCGCGGTTCAAAGCCAGTGAAGTTAACTTAAGTAAGTAAGCAAGCAAGCGAGTTATAGGCGCGAGTGTGTGAGTAAATAATGTCCCGGTTTACCTACTCCTCGCGTGACAATGAGGTAGGCAGAATGTACGTCAGGTAGATAGGTGGGTAGGTATGTATATAGGCGAGGGAAGTTATAAGACAACCCCTGGGTTGCCCTCGTTAGGTTTACCCGGTCACCCTGCCCTTCGCGACCTGTACTCCTGCACCCAAAAACCTTATACCTTCTACCTACCCACCCACCTAGCCGGGGAGACGACCCTTGTCAAAAGTTAACCAACGTCTGAGGTTGCTACGACCAATTCACGATCACCACTATCAAACAAGCTCGTGGTTTAGTCTATCAAATAGGCAGGTATCTATGTATATGGACGTATGTACACATTATATACCTATAATATACGTACGTGTTCGGCGGTAAACAAGCTCGGCTTTGATTATGAATAGTCTATAGACACAGAACCACGATTTGCAGTTATATCGTGAAAATGAGATCATTCTGTGAGTTTTCACCCCGATTTTCAACCCCCCCTCGACCCTGGAATTTAACTAATTCTCTAAAACTTTTATCGAGCGATAAATTGCCCTTTAATTAACGTTCTCTCTCGTCCGTCTATAAAGTTTCTACACAAAACCTTATTATCGCTTTGGATAGTTCTTAAATTATATGTATATATGTATGTACTCGCAAAAGTATGTAATACCCTGCAGCTTTACCTCGAGGGGGTTTGTAGGATATCTTCCGCGTGATATTGCGGAACAAGTTTTGAACGTAGATTAACGAGTTTGAGATACTTTTCCCAACGATTTACAACGAGGAAAAGACCAAACCAAAAAAAAAAAAAAAAAAAACTTGTGTAGATTAAGAATTCAAAATTCAAAATTTTTATTTATTTTTTTTTTGTTTGACTCGTTTTAGTTCCTTACGTTGATTCGCGGAAAAGCTATACGGCCACAAGCGACGTGACGGTTTTCACGTCGAGGTATATACACAGCTGTTACTTAAGAGATCTTGGTATATAGGTATATATATATATGGGTCTGGAAAACGTGGTTTTAGGAAAAGAAAAAAGAAAAAAAAAAAAGAAAAAAATTCTGCCAGTAGCATCGAATACGGATGTTATTGCTGGACCACTTCGCGCGAGTGGCTAGCGCGGTCGTTTATTCGGGTATAGGAAAGGATATATCCATTCCCTTGCTTTTCTAGAGCCTAGCTCCGCAATTTTTCCTGTATATTTAAGGCACGTTCTATGGGACGCCATAGCTCAAGAGGAACGATTTTAGCTACAGGGGTTCGAGAGGAAAAAATATTTCTAAATAGACACTGTTTGGATGTATATAGCGATATGTATGTTCGATATATGTATACATACATATATTCGCGTTTATCTTTCTTTTACCTTATATTGTATATGGATTTATTCTACTAGAGTAGAAAACGTACAGGAAGACTTTCAGCTCAATTCTCATAGTTGTGTATATACCGTGTTAAAACGTCAAACATACGAATGTTGAAATCAATTTA
This sequence comes from Macrophya alboannulata, assembly GCA_949628255.1. Classification (NCBI taxonomy): domain Eukaryota; kingdom Metazoa; phylum Arthropoda; class Insecta; order Hymenoptera; family Tenthredinidae; genus Macrophya; species Macrophya alboannulata. The sequence goes on from OX451208.1 coordinate 33,193,443, forward strand.
GATCATCGATAATAGAAAAAGGACTTGCCTTACTGCTGGGACTTCCAGTATATCCCACTCAACTGACATGTAGAATTCGGATAAATCGACACCAACTTCGACGATGTTACTTCCCGATTTTTCGTCCATGTGTCTCAAGTCCACCTATATATTAATGATAAACTAAATGATTAATCGATATATAGATTCATATAGTTATCGTCTTTGTTTTGATAAAGAAATTTTAATATCAAGGCTCAATATATAGTATATTGATAATAATTACAGCGGACGCCATATACATAATAATTCAGCAGCGGATATATATATATATATATATATATATATATGTAATCTATTTATTTATTATTTGTATATTTGACTGTATTACCTATTATATGCAAATATAACGCGGGCAAGTGTGGCTTATGCTTTGAAAATAGATTTTCTTTCTTTTTTTTTACTCACTTCAGAAATTTTCGAAATTTTTAATTTTTTTTTTTTTTTCTTCTTCTCTGTGGAAAGAGACAAGCCGTTCTTGCGCGCAATTACGATTCTAATTTCTTGGCAATATGTATCTACACGTGGTTTTACAGGTCTTACAATAATGATATACGAGGCATTGCAATTTGAGAATGGAACGAAAAACTTTCCTCTTTTACGAATTGATGTTCTAATTTTTTGTCAATTTTTGTTAGACAGGTAAAATCCACGGTATAACGACTATGTACTGTACATACACTGATTTTAAATCGACACATCATACATTCATGTAACTATATATATACATAAACATATACATATATATATATATATATAGCGGCATGTACGTATTATACATATATTATACAAAACATACATAAAAACAGGCCACATATATAGGATAATATATATAATATATACACATTATTAATTCCTGCAAGCAACGGAAACGTACGAGGAGCTAATATATAACGAATTGAAAAAACGGCGTACACTGCGCTGCTGCGGTTGATGAAGTAATGTTAAATTATAATTAATAATATTTGAATAGATATATTGAAATATATAATTAATATTATATCGGTGGGAAAGATTCGCGTGTGATTTCTGCAAAGAAAAAAAAAAAATTAATCGATCAACAATCTTGTCCCGGAGGATTTCAAAAAAAAAAAAAAAAAACGAGTAAAAACTGAACCGTAAATAATTTTTTGATAAATTTTGATTTATTTTTTTCTGGTATTGTGCAGGTATGTATACATAGAAAATCGGCAATTTAAAATTCCTTTCGCCAATTCAAATTATATATTTAATCCGGATTTTTGGTTCTTCTTTTAGTTTCGTTTCGGGTTTTTATTGTACAAGCTAATGGAACGCTGTCTAAGATATATCGGGGATGAAATGATCTGTGAGGTGTTTAATCTAACGTGATGATGATAATGATATATAAATTATTGGATATTTTGTGTGAATAATTCTGTTTCTTTTTTATATTTTATGTGGGTAGGTATAATCCGAGTTTTATTGCCAAGACGCGTATACCTACTACAGAGTTACGAGGTGGTAAAACTGTGGTTTTCAAAAAGCGTATATATATTTGAGAGTAAGCCAAATCGAGTGTGAGTTTGCAGTTTGTGCAACGGCGTGTATCAGTGTATAATATATATACATATATGTCGTTAAGTTACAAATTATTACCGATGCCAAAACCCCAACATGCTGGTTTAATATCTAACTCTTCTCGAATTATTCAACCGTCCTGAATAAAGTCAGGATTAATATAAATTATAAACCCAACCACGTACACACGGATATATGGGATTCAATTTTTTAGGAATTTGAAAAGCGATCATATACTACTAATCAGAGTCATTAAAGGCATAGTAATGATAGGTACATCAGGGTGTGCCATTTAGAAATACATATACAACCAAGAATTTTTTCCCCGCATAGTTCACAATTTATTTCCCCTTGTACCGACAAATAACCCGTGTAACCCTGCAGAAATATTGATCCAGATATAAAGTTGCAGATAACTCGACTGACCAACTATAACCGCTAATCGTCGGTTAACGGGTATACTGGAAAATATATTCTATAGGTTGATTAGAAATTATGTAAATAATTAACCGGTATACATAGGTATGGGTAAACCGTTACCAGAATAATTAGATCAAGAAAATTTTATTATCCCAATATTTTGATATTTTTGGCCTTTCATGTAGATTTTTTTTTTCGAAATTATAATAAAAATCTGTATAGTGATACCAACGGAATTATTTTTCGCGCTGCAAAAAGTTTCTCGTCAAAATTTATTACCCAGAGGTACGGTGAAATATATATATTCTTCCTCTTGAAAGATGGCTAATCGTCTCGGTTTCATCGTTATTCGCGAACTTTTTTTGTTTTCATTTTTTTCATTTTTTTTTCTTATCATTTTTTATTTTACTATTTCTCTTCCTCTTTCTCTTCTCGTTCGTCTTCTTTATTCTTTTTTCATAATTTATGCCCGAGGCTAATCCGCTCCACCCGAAACCAGCTTTCAGTTACAAGCCCGCTTCCTGCAGTCTGAAACACGGGTAATATTTCCTCCGCTCATTCTTAAGCTCGTGTGCAACCAGCGGGGTGATAAATCTTCTTTATTCTTATTATTGTTACTGCAATTACCGAGGAACGCGAAATATACGCTAATTTCTCGTCGAGTAACAAGGGCGAAGATTTTTCACATCCGGATCAGTATAAAGAAAAGAAAAAATCCATCGTCAAAAATCGGTATAATATTATTCAACAAGCATAACTCAAATTTTCATCTCTGTACAGGTAAATGATGAAAAAAAAAAAAAAAAAAAAAGTAGAAAAGAGAAGAATCAAAACTCAAATTTATATAAAACATTAATTTTTTGGTACGATTTTTTTGAGCCAAATTTCTCGATAATGAAGAAAAAAATTTCTCAGCTATGTACAAGCTACTCAACAGGTTTAACTTTTGAGAGAGATTCTGATTTTGGCACAAGAGATCTTCGTGTTTTAGCCACGGTAGAGAAACCTACTTCGACGTGGCAGGCAGGTTCCGGTGTAATTTTGCGAATCTATTACCTTCATCGCTGGATTATTGATCTACGCTTATTTAAAACGGTAGAAAAAATTCCCTTTGAAAGTTCAGATCAAAGGTGTAAGTGAGCTCAGCTGCAGTGCAGTACTGGGACGAACTTTACTCGTTTCAATCGTTAGAACCGCACAAATTAAATAAATGTGTACGTATATATGTACACATACATTAGAGTGATCCCTAATTTGGTCAGATCCGAATTTTATGCTCCCATGGACCGAAATGTTTTCGAATACACTCAGAAAAAAAAAAAAAAAAATGTAGCCAAAGTCCCAGGTCGTTTTCTGAATTCTAAGCACTGCCCCAAAGTCGAAGAATTTTCTCATCTTGATAACACCTAATTTTTGGCAATTTTCGGTGTTATTAGAATCCGATAATTCTTCGACTTTGAAACCTGAGGCTTCTATTCATTTTTTTTTTTTTTTTGTGCAAGTATTTGGAGAAATTTTGGTCTTTTGGTCTATGGGAGCATCAAAGATCGAAGATGACTAAATTAAGGACGGACCACCCCAATGTAACATATAGGTATGTGTTTTAGTTCTTTCAACTAACGGAGAAGCGATTTAAAATTAAATCCTAAATCGAAATCAAAATCCATTCGTTATCGAAGTTTACATTTGAAAATAGAGACCCGCTGTGTTCACAGTGAAATTAAATCACGTCCCGATGAGGTAAAAGTCAATCGAAAAAACAGCAAATAATCGTGAGAGTCGTTAGTTACGACGTGGACTAAATGCAACCGGCATGGCATGACGTTCGAATAAAAAATGGAATACCATTAATCACAGTCTTGCAGGATTGGAAATCCGGGTTAATCTGGTTTACCTCTGTTTTTTCTCTGCAAAGTCCTAGCCCGAACGTGGTTGATGGATCGATGGCAAAAAAAAAAAAAAAAGAAAAGGAAAAAAAATACGAAAAAAGGAAAAAGAAAAAGGAAAAACCACCCCCCTCGCGCCTAGCTCAAATTGCTTCTATTGAACTGTGATTTCTCTTTTCTTTTTTGGTTTTTCCATTACAACATCGACCGAAGAGAAGCACTCCATGGTCCCGGATAGATGAAAAGTATTTTGGTACGAAATTTTTTATTGAAAAATGCCTAATTGTTACACACAAATGAATTCAAAATCTATAATTGGATATTTGGTCACTGTTCTTTTCTCCCAGTAGCCATTTATTAGAATCAACGTACATTGCAGCAGGAAAATTAAGCGTCTCGAATTCTCGGATACAGTGACCATTCATGTGATATATATGAACCGCAGAAAGAAAAACTTGTGCAATATAAAAGTTAAGGATACCTTACTGTATCGTATTATATTGAAACGTAATTGTCTCAGATAAATTATTTGGAATTTAATTGCTACCGATTTTTTTTTCTCGTCTCAATTGCACTTCTTTTCATTTATTCGAACGCTATTTTGTCTCGTCAGGATCAATACCAGAAAAAAAAGAAAGAAACAAACTTGAGTAAGTAAGGTTTACTAAGTTTTTTTTTTTTTTTTTTTTATTGCTGAATTGGAGAATTTTAAGGAAATATATAATTTTTTGTTTTGTATTTTCCTCCTAATTTTCTTCCTATTCTTCTTCTTCATTTTTACTTCTTCTTCTTCTTCTTCTTCTTCTTCTTCTTATACTTCGTCTTGTTCGCGCGCTCGAGTTTATATGAAAGATAAGCTGATTATATCTTTGTGCAAGCAAAAACTTAAAATTGTTCTTTAAAGTGCCTCGGGGGCACTTGTCAGTCGTTGTTCCCTTCCACTTCGTTACATCTTTTTGAATGAAAGTAAAGAGCAAGTAAATATAGGTAAATCCATGTCGGCCTTTTGCCCTGGAGTATCGCAAACCCGCGAGAATAAGACAAATAAACGAATGAATAGAAGAAAAACGAAAAAAAAAAAACAAAAAAAAAATAGCAAAGTTAAGAGAAATAAGCTCGGAGAGGGGTTAAAGTATTAAGCTGAAGCTGTGTGTACATATACGGATCAGGCCCTTTTGGTCCCTGCAGGAAAGTAGAAAGTTAGTTGAAAGAATTATAGTCAGAGTTAGCTGTAAGTACAAACAAGCACGAAACGGATCTTTGTAAAACTAAAGAGTTACAGCTCGCGCATACAGCTGCCTATTCCTCGGGGATAGCAAAAAAAAAAAAGAATCTAAAGGAACGTAACGAATGCCCCCGGCAAATAAGAGCTGTTCGTTAAATTTTCAAATCCGCAAGGAATTCGTTCGACGGTTAAAAAGACAAAAAAAAATAATAATCCTTACCAAAATCGTCGCGTTTCTAAGGCTCGAAACGTTTCCCAAAAAAAAGGTTTCCACTGTCTAATTAAAAACCGAGGGATTTAATTAATTAATGAGATTTTGACAAAGCTCGCCTGTTTCCTTTTTGTTTTTCTTTTGTTTTTTTTTTGTCGCGTTTTAGAGCGCATTTGAAAAAACAAGAAAAAGAAAACACACTTTTATCATATATACTTCGCGTGATCCGGTGGTAAATCGTAAAGTGTTAATTTACTTGCCCCTTTAAGAACTCCGCGGTCAGCGACCTATACCTTGTACATATATACACCTTATGGTATATAAAACTTACTATGTGGGCGCGTGTAGGAATCAGATTACGATTGTAGCAAACGTTGAAGCTCAGTTTTATGTAGGTCACAAGATTGGAGGAGCTGGCTAGTAGGTAATTAGTCCCAGTATCAAAATTCACGATATCATACCTGTCTTGTCCGATCAAACACGCGCCGTTACTACTTAAATTTACGCTATAATTCCAAATAGCCGGTGAAATTTCAGCTAAGTAAAACGAAAAAAAATCAAAAAAATTGGAAAGTTTAGCTTTAAAAATTTGTTTCTATCATCAGGATTCGATTTTAATCGTATCCCAATTCGTTAAGCTTATCATATCATCCCCTAACGATATTAACCGAATACAAGCATCAACAATGATAATATCCGTTTCAGTGAAAATTCACAATCGCGTCCATTCTCGTTGAAAAGAATTTCTACACCGAGCTTAACCGAGACAATACACGTCATTGCAGACTTAAAATGTAATAGATGTCAGTGCAGATCGCCATATATAAAGTTCACGTGTGAGAAGCGTGGGGAGGTTTGTCAGCTCAAAGAGTGAAGTAGAGAATAAAGAATAAGAAATTAATTTAGGTGGGTAAGCCTAGGTTCAAGTTAGTTAATAATAAAGCCACGAATTTCTTATGAATTTCAAACTTTCCTAATTTTCAAATCAGACGTAGATATATATAGAGAGAGATAGAGAGATAAATAGAGAGCGAGAGAAATGTGTGTGTTGAGATGTGTTTCGTGCTCATAGTTAGAGAATGTTGAAGCAGGAAATTGCGTCGTGCTTTCAAGACGTCAAAGCTCGAATACGTGCCGAGTATATATCATGCTAAATTTTCGGGTTTGTACGTAGCTGTGTATAAGACGCAGTGCATGCGATGCACAGAGTGCCACGTACATACGTACCGTACTACTCCATACACGGTGCATGTGAATATATGCACATGCAATGCAATGTAACGTAATGCAATGCAAAGCAATGCAAGGCAATGGAAAGAAAACATGCGACCCATATACACACGGACACACACACACAAACAGATATATAGTTACAGAACAAAAAAAATAAACCATATGTATACCCATATATACATATAAATATGTAGCTCTGAAAGCACGAAGAGAGGGAGAAAAGAACGAGCGTTTTGCAAAGCTTTATTATTCATGACTTCGTTAAAGCTCAGTGATATACATATTCACACGAAGAAATACACGAAAGAAAACGTCGAAAAAAAAAGTAAAAAATGATAGCGAAAATTTGACAAAAATCTGATACAGTTCAGTTGATTTAAGGGAACCAGTACAGCTTGGTTTTAGAAATTCTGAGTACTCCAAAATTCATTTATTTCTCAGCCAAAGTTTATTTCACATCAAAAAAAAAAACTTTTCTTTGAAAACCTTTGTCGTAAGGTTTTAGGCACATCGTTGTTCCGATTAAGGTCGTTGAGGGCTCATTTTGTTCAGAAAAGAAATCCTCATCATGTGAACGAGGGAATTTTTTTACAATTTCGTGTTGGCCAAGTTATTTGCAAATTAGTATCCTAAATATTGGTAATTGTGGATAATTGACCGTAACTTTTTACAGGAATTTTTTTTTACCGATCCCTAAGTTCATGAGATGTAGAATTGCCGTCTGAAGAAAACGAGACCTTGAGAGGTTGAATTGGACCAACGATGCGCCTGAAACCTTACGACAAAGTTTTTCGAAGAAAATTTTTTTTTTGATGTGAAATAAACTTTGGTTGACAAATAAATGAATTTTGGAGTACTCCAAATTTCCCAAAGCAAGCTGTACAGGTCCCCTTAAGACACGATGAGTGAATAAAGTGTCTTGTAAGCGAAAAATATTCCTCCTGAAAATTGAAAATCAATTTTTTTTTTTTTTTCATCTTTCGTTCTTTGCACCAGAGGAGAGACTGCAGCAGGCTGCACTAGCCTTCTATACGCAAGCTCATATGTACCGAGTCGAAAATAGAAGCAACGTACATACATACGTTGTTTGCTGTTTGCCGTATTTGCGACAGCTGAGCGTGCAAAGTTGACAATAAAAGCTTTGAGCCAGTATGTATATAGCCGCACTCGTGTATACATAGGTATATGTATAGTAAGTATATCCGTTTATCTTCAAGTATATATACGAATGAGAGACGTTAGGTTCGCCGGAAAATCTTCTCGAGTTTATCTCAAGCCGGTTGTGTCTTTTAGGGATGGAAGACCGGGGCACTTTACTCCTCTTTAGTTTCCCATACATAGTAACGTTTTCACAGTTGGTCAACTAACAAAGGCAAACTAAACCTGCAGGAGAGCCCGAGTAACTTTGCCTAACTTCTAAACCCGCGATCTTTACTTTAACACAAAGCCCCGTGGTTCAACGTGTCCCGAGTTCTTTGACTGCGATATTTTCGTATGCAAATCGACTTCGACTGGTCCTTTTGCCGGTCAAAAATCACCGCCGATCCTTCAGAGCGAATGAAATTAACGAAAGGTCGCTGAGTTCACGTACTTCGAAGATAAAATTTCAAAACAAAAGCCAACTTATGCCTCTGTTCCTGATCTTCATCATTTATTCAACGTTATACTAATTGCTTGATCAATGTCTTAGGGATCCGTTAACGTCGGGGTAAGGGATTGATCGACGTCACACGAAGGGTTGAGAAGAGTGAGTTCGAATGTTGAGCCTGAGTAACGGGCTCACTGGGTTACGTAGAATAATTCAGGCGGCTAGGGCTATTAGCAAATGTGCTATCTAATATCAAAACGCACTTTCGAAGTTCGCTTCGCCCACGCCAGGCCAGGCCAGGCTGGATACCCCTCGCGGATAGGACGTATTAGCGAAACTTTGAAACCTGATTAATTTTAAGATTACGACTCGGAGAGGATACGGATACGTTTAATCGTTCAATTCCACTTTAGACAAGTTGTTATACGATCGCGGCGAATTTTAAACTGTGAGTATAATAATAAGCGAATTTCTTTGCTTCCGTTTCCACGAAACCACAGCCGACGCTTATGCGAATCGAGGGAACGATAAGACGACGGAAAAGAAATAAGAAACAGTCGACTCCCAGTCCTCGTAAATAATTTAGCCAGTTTCCGGGGAACGGGCACATAGGTCGGCAGGCCCTTTTTTCAATAAAACGCTTTATTCGATTCACCGTATTTCATTCAGAGTATATAAACCGACATTTTTCAGGCAAAAAATATTGTGAATTGAGGTCAGGGAAGTTGGAAAATCATACGAGGAAATGATTTATCGATTTTTATATGTCGCTCACGGATTGACAAATAATTTCAAAAAAAAGTTTGAAAGGGCCGGGTTGAAGTTCCGAATTTTAATTTTACTGACTCACAGTTCTTCGAAATAGTATCTCCCCGAAACTCTGCACAGTCGATTTAATATACTTCGAATCGAAAAAGACCGGAGGTTGAAAATTCCGAAAGGTCGAAACTAGAAATTCACACATGGAACGTCGTAAGTGTTTTTCGATCAATAAATTCTACATTTTGTCAGGAAGAAGCTGCAATTCTTCTCAAGTCAAAAAGCTTTCGTTATATTTTCATTTTTATTTTTTTTTTTTGCACGTAAAACGATCGAATTTGAACCGTGTTTTTTTTTTTTTCGCAAAATGTTGATTCGGTTGACGGTCCCCTTCCCCGGAAATGGCCTCAATTAATACTGCAATGAAATTGTCACGTGCTGGTATATATGTATAAGTAATTCACTGACTGAAGGACAAAATATTTAACGACAGTATTTTACGGCGTTGTTGAGGGAAGGTATAGCCAAAGTAAGTATCGGTTGTAAAAAATGAAAAAAGAAAAACGAAAAAAAAAAGAAAATAAAATAAATAAAAATTTATACGAGTTGTTAAAGGGCGAAACGCGTGAGGGTAAATATACTTCTGAAAATCGAGTGGGTCGTTATTATACTTGTAATAGGTATCGCGTCAATTTTAATCACGTTAATAAAGAGTGAAATTTTTTTTTTTTCCAGACATTTGAATAAACCGTAAAAGCAATTAACTGCAGTTACTTTTTTTGCAAACTCAATTTTCTTTTTACTTTTTTACTGTATATACTTGGCTTTTTTTTTTTTTTACGTCCAATTAGTTTGAGGCGGTAAAATTCCAAGAACCATTTTATTTCCGGTTGAACAAATTATTATCCGCTTACTAACGCGGAAGGGGATTCCCAACTTGGAATTCTAAAAATTTTCACCTCGTATATATATACTTATACACATGTACCGTATAACTACATACCGTATACCGAACTTTTTTACGAAGTTTAATTTTCTCGACACGCGTAACGAAAAACTCGGTTTACCTGAAGTGATATTCGATTAACTGTAGGTACAGTTGTACACCATACAAATATCTCGCACCATATGAAACTGTGAACAACAAATTTATTCCTTTCATCAAAAAAAAAAAAAAAAATTTTTGATTTCGAACTCAAAATATCTCCTGTTAATTCTTTCTCACGAACATAAACTTTCTGTAATTAATTTTAACTTATTATTTGTACCTCAATGTGGTATTAGATTGAAAATTTCAATGAGATAAAACATAATTAAGAGAAACTAGAGGATAACAGATCGAAAATTGATCTTCTGATGATCTAGTTTTTGCAAAAAAAGAAAAAAAAAAAAAAAATAAATAACCGATATCGATCAATTATATGCATGGAGATATAATTAAATAGCCACCAATTGTCGTCGTAATTATAATCACCTCTGCATAACGCATAATGATAAGGAACAGTGAAAAATTCCGTGTTGAAAATTGTCTAGAATTTTTTTTAGGGGTCGAAAATTTTCACACTCGACAATTCGAGTTTATTATACATATAGGTACGCACGTGACCCGCGAGTTGACGTGAATGTTGAAAAATTTTAATTAATAAAATAACAGTTATTACGATTCTCACTCTGTGCAGTGGTAACGACGCACGCCCACTATTCAGGGTGGTATATATTGTATATGCATGTTATAGCACATTATATATAATTATAACGAAACAGTGCAGCAAAACTCAAAACACATTCGTATACTAATAACATAATAATAATGATAATAATAATAGTAATAATTTTATATATATGTACAGCGTACAATAAACGAGACACAACACGTATATATTACCCAACGCCACACGACTCCAACAGCATCCTCATGGAAAAGGTATAAAATATGTGCGTTCTCAAAAATAGTTGACAGCACAAGCACAACGAATTTATACTCCAAATTTGAAGAAGAAGAAGAAAACGAAGAAGAAGAGGAAGAAGAAAAAATAGAAGAAAAAAATAAATGGGACCGATGTCAAGTGTCGAATTTTAAAAGTTCCGGACGGTAAAAATTGAGGATTTTTATATTACCGAGTGAGAGTATTTTGAAAGGGTATTTAAGCAGAAAGTCTGCGCATAGTCGATTTGAAAAACTTCAGATCGAAAATACCGAAGGTAAAAAATTCCGAAAAGTATAAAAATCCGAAAGGCCAAAACTCCGAAACTTGAGGAGCTTTTCGTGCACTTGTAACAAATTTTCGGATTTTTGGACTTTCGGAGTTTTCGATTTTCCGAATTTTTAGCTTTTCGCATTCCGATTTTTTAATACTCTCCATTTTGATGTTTCTGAAATTTTCAAATCATCTGAAATGAATTTTCTAATTTTGACCGTTCGGAGCTTTCGAAATTCGAAACTTCAATCCAGCACCAAAAAAAATAAAAAATCAAATAAATACTTCAAAACCTGATAATTCGCAAAAACTTTTCAATTTTCAACTGCAACCTCGTATTCCATTCGTTATTATTTTATACCTATAATATACTATAAGGTTATAATAATGACGACCAAAAAAGGGGCATGCATACAAAAAAAAAAACTTATTCAACGTTGATAATAAGGGTTCCTTATAATTATTCTCACGATAATAATTATTATTGTTATTATTATTATTATTATTTGGTGCAAATTTAATTCCGGCACGTGCGAAGGCTCAGGATTGGATTTAAATTTCTAACAAAACTTTCGGCAAAAGCTTTTGGCTGAAAACTTAACGAAAGGGAAGAAAGATCGACCTCTGAACGAAGACCCTCTCCCCCCTCTTCCTATTCCCATTACTTTTATAACTTTAACTATTTCACTCTCTAACTATTTCGAGATAAGGTACTCGGGCGGATTCAAGCGACGTGATTTTTGGACTTTAAGGCTCTTTGATGAACCCTTAACTTTATCACGACTCTCTCTCTATCTCTCTAATATCTCACAGAGTACCTTTCTACGTTTCAATCGCAATTTTAATCGTCTTCTACAAACTCGAATCTGCTAATCGAAATTTTCGACGGTTATCAACGTCTCAGCAGTGACGCATAATTACACTAATTAAAAAATGATCATTTTAATTATCTAAAAAAAAGAGAAACGTATTCTAATGATCATCGAGGGAGGTTCTCTATAGCTGACATAAACAACGGCTAAAATATTCAAATTATCCGCTATTCGAGGGAGCTATAAATATTCGGGTGAAATATACATCGTTACACGTAACGGGGCATTAAACAGCCATAGAGAAAAGAAAGAAAAAAAGGCTCTTAAGGGTAGATACTTTTGCACCCTACCGCCACTCTATACGTGACTGAAATAAAAAGAAAAGAAAAAGAATTATTTAGCTAGATTATTAGCTATCGGCCGAGTACGCGAGATCTAAAACTAGAGCTTTAAGCTCTGTAAGACTGAGGGCAAAGTCAGTGACTTGTCGAGTGAGACTCCTAAGTAAACTATGGGGGAAACGTGACCCGGTCAGTTGTAGACAATGTCGTTTTAGTGGAGCTTTTTATTTTTTATTTCTTTTTTTTTCTTCTTCTTACGTATCGTCGGAGATCTAACTTGAAATAATTTTTCCCCTGTATCGAAATATATTATAGTGAAGCTTTTTTACTGTTCTTTTTTTTTTTCACAGATTTATAGTCGCGGACTTTGAACAGAGGGAGTGTCTGAACTTCCGGTAGTGGAAAGAGAAAAGTCTTTTAGAAACGGAAAAGTCTTTTAGAAAGAAGAAAAGGAGAAAGGAGAAAGGAAAAAAAATCGCGATGGCAATGGGGATAAGCACGACAGTTCGGGAATAAATTTATCACACTCGGCTTGCCAAAATTCTATAAATTGTAAATATTCACATACCCTATGGCTGTTGGATCGATAACCGTTATCAATATCCACGTAATTTCATTCAACCTTATTAATTTTTTTTTTTTTTTAGCGAGCTTTTATCAAAATACTGAAATTTCTACAACGAATAGGAAACGAATCGTCGATTTTTATCGATGTAAAAAAAAAGAAACGAAAGAATTGAATAATATTCCCAAGACTTTTGGCCTCCCCTCTGTCCTCGATTGAGCTTAAACTTCATTCGAATCTCGGGCATAAGAATTGGGAAAGTTTTTCTTACAAAAGTTCCACGTTTTTATATAATATAATACGCGGTGCAATAACGACGTGGTGATTTTTCGCTAAAACAAAACGTGAAATAAAGAGCCTCAAGTTATTGTTTGCGAGTTAGGGGTTGGGTATCTAGGGTGCCCATACAATTTAAATGCAAAAACTTTTTTTCTTCTCCCTTCTTTTTTCTTGGGAATAAAATTAAACGGGACAAAGCTCTCTCTCTCTGCGTATCAGATAAGAGCAGATTTTTCTTCGGTTAGATATATACAGAGAGGTATATATGTATAGGGAAAGAAAGTATAGTATCAGAGAAAGAGAAAATTTCCGAATTCTACCAAAAGCTGAATTCTTGTCTTTAATAAACCCCAATTTGACGAGAGTTCAAATTTGCCAAGAGTTATATTTAACAGTCGTCGGCACTATAGCTAAGCGGAAGTCTAACTACCCATAACTTGCTCGGTGAATCACCGGATTCAAATATAACCCTTGAACAAAACTCGTACCTACGTGGGGGTACGGGCGTTCGAGTTTTGTAGCGACGTAGTCCGGGGGAAAGCTGATTCTACCCTAAAAGCTCGAAATTCTAGCGCCGTATTTCGGCTCAAAGCACGTAATGGCGGGCCTTTATCAACCCGTAACAACACTCTGACGAGTGGGGCGTTCTCCACTTCTAACCACACGGTATAATAGGAGGACAGACCAACTCTACGGATATATATATACATGAAGAATGGAAGAATGGGAATGGAGGGACGAAAGCAATAATGAGTTGCCTGGTCGTTGCTACTGCTTTTCCAGGATTCTGGTCCAGCACTCACGCCGAGTATTTACCGCTCTAATTACCCCAACATCACATATTTATTAACAAAAAAGCAACAAACAAAAAAACATGTTTCTAGTCAGTTGTCATTCGCAGAGCTTTTTCACGCGACGAAACGAAATTTTGACCATTTTTTTTACACCCGTTCTTTTTACTTTCATTTTTTCTTTTGAACAAACATCGATTCTATATACGAAAATTGGAATAGAAACGGAATGATCATCATCGATCTCTTCTATTTTTTGTCCAAATGGACTATACCTATACAACGCGTATAAATATCGGGGAAGTAAATGTCACGTAGGTATGTTCCAACGAAGGCACATACCTACTTACTGATAAAACCCACATCACGTTCTTCTATTCCGAAACGATCTGGTCGGAAAATGTTGTTACAACAGTGTCAAGATGTTTGGGGATACTACGTGGGGATGGTCGTGCAGAAATGGGCTTGAGTAACCGTGTTGCAAATTTCATTAGCTGTTATAGAAACGTAGGTATAGGTATACGAGGATCGCATGGCCAATCGAATATCAGCCGAAATGTAATCAAGGAAAAAATGTCGTTTCCATTACCTTCAGTATTTTTCTTTCGTCACTTTGATGCGGAATATAAAGAGCGTCGTTATATCGATTCGGATAATTAAGGGCTGTTCATTCTCCTTGAACAATCTCCCTCGAAATGCCTGATGGAATTTCTTCAATTCGCAAAACTTTATATAAGATATGCAATTTTTGATGACCAAAATTTCAATTTTTGGTCTCTCATTCCGCAAAGCTTGTCACCAAAAGTGGCATATCTTTTTTAATTTTTATTTGATCAAAAATTCCAACGGTCAACTTATAGAGTATTATCTCAAGAAAAAAAAGAGCCATTAACCAACGAAATCGGCCCATCGAATCCCCGAAAATCCTTCGCTGTCAGGGTCAGAATTCACGGATCAATGTTCAAAGTTTTTACATCTTGAAGGATCGTTGCGCAAATTTCAGATAAATAATCGTGGTTCGATGCCCTCCGAAAACTCTGATCGGCATGTCGAAATTCAAATTTTTGATATGTCACTCGGTGCATCGTGATTTATAATCGCATACCGCGGTCAGGGAGCAGCGCAAATCAGCCATCAAATACAACCAGTGAGAAAAACCGCGGAATCCAATTACGCATGTACCTATATATGTAGGAATATGTACCCAGATATAGGAAATATAAATTCCATGTATAAAACCGGCCGAGCTCTCGGTTTCAATTAGCCTGTAATTAGCTATCGCGGTACTCCGAAACGCGGGGACCTCTCTGTGACTAAACAGCGATAATATGATCTCTGATACCTGCATGTACACAAGGGGTTCACGATATTCGTTGTTCCATGTACTCTATGGAGTCTATAACGGTTTTCAAATTTATGTGTAATCGCTGAAATCGCGTTACACCTTATACCACGAAGTTTATTGCAAGTTACTATCACCCGCATGGATGAACGTATTGCATGTGCGAGTATACACAGCTTAGTCTATACCATGGGCTATCGATCGTTCGTATTTACTGCATGCACGAGTCCGGAGGCGAACAAATGGCAGCGCTTATCAGCACGATGAATACCTCGTTTCTGCGGAATAGAAATTTCTAAAGACGGTCCGCGGTCAGCCATAAATTGACACTGATAAATATTTCGCTATTTGGTCTGATGAACGAAGAATTCTATACCTGCTCGATTGTTCATAAAAGTTTCCAGCTTATTGTTTCGACGAGAAGAATTAACGTTCACTGAAAAAAAAAAAAAAAAGGAAAAGAAAATTCTCAAATAAAATGAACCTTCAACCCCTAACACGTACTGCGATAAAAAAATTTTTTTACTCATTCCCTGATTCCCTTTGTGTATAGTATATGCTTTTCTAATGTGCGGGTAACTAAGATTATTCACGTGGTTTTAGGGATCCAGTTCGGAGGTTGAACCGCGGCTTTGTGGTCCTCGGGATAATTTGCAATTAGGGTTGTAAAGGTGATTTCTGAATCGGTATTAATACGAGAGGATTATTGTAAGAAAAAAAAAGGAAAAAAAAAGGGTCTTATCAATCGTGATTCTTCGTTAAAACAGGCATATATGTATATATATATAGCGAATTATTTATATATTTATTTATTTTTCCAAAATTTTCGACTATAGCGAATGAGATTTTTTTTTTGTCTCCCTTTCTTTCTTTCTTTCTTTCTTTTTTTTCTTTACTCTTTTAACAAAATTTTAAATAACGATCTCACTCAAAAAGTCACCCAGTAGTAACCAGGTACTACAGCTGTCTTGTCAAATCCACGTAGGTATACATAATATAACGTTGTAGAGCGAAGAGGCAAAAAAAAAGTTTCTCCACAATTTCTATGCATATACGTAGTTAATTCAGTTTTCAGGTAAATTTTCAGTGAAATTTTTTTTTTCTCCAACTTCGTAGCTTCTCTTCATAAAGTAGAACAAAAATAATAATAATAATAATAATATTAATAATAATAATAATAATAATAATTACTAAACCGTATATGTCACGCTCTGAAAAATTCTATGAAATGTCCAGGATTTTGTTAATTTTTTATCTTTTTTCTTTCTTGAAAAAAGATGCCGAAAAAAAATTACCCCCTTTACTGCAGATTTCATTTTCACGTTTTTTTTTTTCTTCATTTTTTTAATTTTTTTTTACTTCTTGGACTACCTACCCCCTTCGTAATCGTGGTATTATTTTCTTTGGGGTGGATGTGAATGCGCAGGAATGATTATACTTCCTTTAAAAAGGAAAGACAAAAAAACTGAAAAAAAAAATGAAGAAAGAAAATAATAATTTAATTAATGTATGTAACGTAAAATGGTAACTGGAGTTGGTGATAATCAACGAGTACGAAATATATATATCTATATGTATAGGTATATAAATATCTTTGCTGTATATAAAATAAATAAATATATAATGTGACTGTCTGTAAATGAAAAGTAAAAATTGAAAGTACAAATGTAGAACGAACCGTGCCGTTGCTTGGCTGAAGTGAATGAGTGGCGGGTTTTCAACCCCCCGCGAAGTAAGAGAAATATGAGAGAGAGAAAAAAAAAAAACGAACAAATTGAAAAGAATAAAAATAAAAAACCGTAAAGAAAAAAGAAAAGACAGCACTTAACATTAAAGGTCCACGAGGCAGGCAGCCGACATATTTTATAACGGGGTGCCAAGTCTTAGGGGTGAAAATCGCTGGGGTGACGGCCGTGACACCACAGCGCGTTCCATCTCAAATATTCAGCAACCCGTTTTTTTTTTTTTTTCATAATATATAAGTATGTAAAATATGTTTATGTAAAGAATTCCGATTGCGTGAATCAATTTAATCGATTCACCATATAAAAAAACATAATTTATTAATTGATATCGATCAATCGAAATCTGCTTCATGTCTGACGCCACCCCGTGGCCAATAGAATCAATAAATAATAACCAAGTTAATTAAAATCGAAAAAGAATGCCCTAAAGTGTTCGAAAAGCTCGGAATCTTTCAATATTTCAATCTTTCTCTTGTATTTTTTCTTTTTTTTCTTTTTTTCTTTGCATGCATATATTCAAATGGTTGGATACGTGATCGAACAGCCAATATAGCAGCCAATATACAAGTATATACGTGAACAATTAAACAAATACAATAGCTAAATGGCCTGCCTATATACAGGGTGTCCCAGAACTAAATGTCCAAAATGCAAGGTGGCCTAGAGGAGGTCGAACTGAGTAAATTGGCCCGAAGAACATGGGGTCTGCGAAGTCGCGTTCGCGAGATATCACAGGTTAAAAAAAAATATCGCTTTGCGCCGCGTCGCGGCGGCGCAAAGCGATATTTTTTTTTAACCTGTGATATCTCGCGAACGCGACTTCGCAGACCCCATGTTCTTCGGGCCAATTTACTCGGTTCGACCTCCTCTAGGCCACTTCACATTTTGGACATTTAGTTCAGGGACACCCTGTATATTATACCCCATTTCTATTCTATTCTATCATATAGGTACAGGTATATATATCTAATTAAATAATAATCAGAGTATCGTTATACGTTTGTGTTGTGTGTGTCATTATATTTTTATAGTCGCTGTTGTACGAGGTTTTTTTTTTTTTTTGAGAATTTTATTGCAAGTTATTGTTAACGAATCGTTATAATAATCGTTAACAATTGCATTCGATATATGTATATCATATTCGTGATGTTTCGTATAATTGTATATGTATAGACATATTTGGTATATAATTATATGCGATAGGAGTTTTTTTTTTTTTTTGTTTGTGCGATATTTTGTGCTGTATATAACCATGAAAACCAAATATCATTGTAACTATAATATTATATACACACATATGCGTATAGTATATAAATATATACGACCGGTTTATCGTACACATATTTCCTATATATTTTCTTTTTTTTTTTTTTTTGTTCCCTTATCCTTTGTACAAACAATTTTATACCTTTCCCACGTGTTTCGAGCGTAGTGACGTCCAACAGCTATGCACAATCAGAAACCTATAGTTTTATAGCCTATACAAATTTGCTTTTTTTTCATATAAAGCCGTTCGAAAATTGACACCGTGAATTGAATCAACTTTCTCACGAACTCATTCAGAATAATAAGAGCAATCCAATTTTTTTTTTTCTCTCTATTTTTTTATACTTTTGATTAAAAATCGATTCAAAATTTAATTGCAATTGTGTCAATTTTTGAATAAAACGCCAATACGTAGAGCATCAATTTTGTTAATTTTTCCGTTTTTTGGGGGGATTTTTGGTTCCTTTTGTTTTATTTTTTTCTTCTACGTGTTGGCGTTGTTCCGACATTCAACTTTAGCGGCAAACTCGATCGCTTAGATAACACATAATTCATAGGTAACGTAATGAACGAAAAAAAAAAAAATAAAAAAATTGACAAAAAGGTATGAACGACGTCAATCAAACGGCCAATATATCACGTCCAACAGCCGGCGGCACGCAGCATTCCTAAAACTGATATAAAAAAAAAAAAAAGAAAAAACGAACAAACAAAAGCTCGTTGGTAATCACCACCTTGAAACCGTCATAGGTCCAGGAGCCTAACTTCAATACACAGGTTTGAACGTCGTATGGAAAGAACTCAACGTCAATGGAGCAGGAAGATTTATAAACTGCTGGTGGCTGCCATACAACGAGTCCAGTATAGTAGACGATCGCCTTAGTCATCAGTGTCACCTCGTAGTTTCCGTCGGCGCTGGAATCACCGAAGAAAGAACGCGGCGTGACCTTGGCTGATCCTGAAATTATAAGGGAGAAGAAAAGCTGCCGCCAGAAAATTTTACCCAAATTGTATAGAAAAAAAAAAATAGAAAAATAAAAAACGAAAAAAGCTCGTGACGCTATACGCCGCACCCTCTACCATCTCAGAAACCCATACGCGTATCTTGATTCCTTTATTTCCCCCCCCCCCCCCCCCCCCTGACCGAAAAGTTTAACCGTGTTAGCTGCTTGCCCTCAAATCTAGATTCTTTCCATTCAACAAATATCTCTTTATTATGTCCATCCTGACTAGATGGTTTCCCCTCAAGCTATACAGAGCTTTTTCAAATGGTTTTGCTTCGATGGAAAAAACAAATTTTTTTTTCTAGGAGTGTAAAAGGCCTGGTATGAATTTTTGTAAATTTATTTATTTTTTGTTAGGGGTTTCAAAACTGAGCTTCGGAATTCTTCAGAGGAATAAAAAATAAACGAACGTTAATTTTGTATCAAATTTTAATTGTTTTGTCAAAACTCGTTGTGCAAATGGGAAAATTTCAGATTAATTAAAAAAAAAATCTCTATCTAGTATAACGGAGGGAAAATATGGTCCGATGAAAATTCGTAATCTACTTTCGAAAGATAATTATAAATCATCATTTTTCGACAAACTAATATCTTATCTAGATTATAAATATATTTCAGGTCAAGAAATTTGACGAGCTAATTGTTTAGCGTCGTGCTAAAATCCAAGATCTAGTTTTAATTTTGCACAACGCTATTGATATGAAAAGCACTATTTTCTGAAATAAGAGAAAACTTGAAAATTTAGCATAGGTAATGTAGAATGTTGAATCGTGTCGGAATCCCCCATTTATATATCCGCGTTTAAGCCCGTTCCAAAAAGATTATATTACGCTTTGAAATTATGAAAATTTGCATAGAAGTTCTATAAGGGGTGGTAAAACGTGAGCGAAAAGCCAAGGGAGATATTCTCGTTAAATTAAAGAGAATTTAGAACATTTTAAGACACTAGCTTCGCTCTCTCTGCGTGGTTAGATTCACAATCAGATTCTCAGGCAAGTTTACTGTACATACTTTATTCGAATCGTTTCGAGCTCAGAAATTTTATCTATTTCCTAGTTTTGTTCCCAAAAATTTTCAAACACTATAATTCCCATCGAAACCCAAAAAAACAAAAAATCGGCGGCAGCCCTCTCCCTCAAATTCTGTATGACGCGATTTTCGATGCTCCGTTTATTCCAAAAAATATTAATCTGCACCGATTTCGACGAAAGCTTTAAAAAGCTCGTAAAAAAAATTGAAAAATTCTTGTTGTTTTTTCTTTCTTTTCTTTTTTTTTGAAATTTTTTTCTGTTATTCAAGGCTTCACACAGATGTTTCATGATTCATTGATTCAAGCTTTTATTTTCCGAGCTTTCAACTGCATAAGGAGCATCGAGATCCGTTCGAACAGCGTTTGTACGGCTCTGGTATAATCGCTCGAGCATACGTATGGCGTACATGTGTGTAGATGTATACATTGGGTAATATATACAAATATATAGAAATAATGTATATAGTAGATATTATCTGTGGTATTGGACAGATGAATGTATACATGTACAAAATATATATAATATGAGTATATTGTGAGAATGACAATGATAATGATACGGTGTTATCATATACAGTATATACTAATAATAATAATAATAATAATAATGTATGTATAATATACATATACATATGTAAATCTATATTATCTTGGATATAACGATCCTGGGGATGCAGGTAATCGCCTTATGATCTACCATGCGCATTTACCTTGAAGCCGTCATAGGTCCACGAACCAAACTTGAGGACGCAGGTCTGCTCATCGAAGGGGAAATACTCGACGTCAATTTCACAGGAGGACTTATAAATGGCAGGAGGCTTCCACTCGACCAGTCCTTGGTGATAGATAGTCGCCTTCGTGGCTAGCGTCACCTCGAAGTTACCGTCCGCGCTGCGATCGAGGACATTAGTGGTTCTGGGCGCTGCGGCGGGCGTGCGCATTTTTAACTTTCAATTCATTCTCAACATTCTCTCTCTACCCTATATCTTACCCTACCCTAAACTATTTTATTTCATCCCCCGTTTTCACTTTTTACAACGTTTTCTTTTTTTCAAAACCATAATTTTCGCTTTTTATTCGACCTTTTCTGCCCAAAACTCGCCCCTAAGTTCATCGCTGTTTATCTTTCACCCAAAAAAAAATTTTCCACAATTTCCCGAGCTTCCAGTAACCAGATTTAGCTAGTTTCATACTTTTGTCAAACTATAAACTTTAATCGATCGAAATTACGTCGAGGGTGGATTACGAGACGGATGTATAATCGAGTTTGTGGATCAAGTCGACAGCCAGATGCAGTGGAATCGGATGTTCGGATTGACAAGCTTCCGGAAAGCTTTACTCGATCCGATAAACGGACAGTGAAATTTACTACAGGGTTGTACGTTGAAGAATCGTCCAGAATTTGATCAGTTCAAATGAAATGCCGGACGATTTGGTGGATCGATTTCTGAAACGTGGTGAATTAATGCGACAAGATATCCTCGCCGTGTTGCTAGATAATCTTTGGACAATGATTAATACTGATAAGCGCATGTATCAGATCAGGACGGTACTTGGGGCGTAAATTTTCTACCAAAATTCAAGGATGTATTCTATCTGGACCGATCTCGGTGC
The DNA here is from genome assembly GCA_949628255.1 of Macrophya alboannulata. NCBI lineage: Eukaryota > Metazoa > Arthropoda > Insecta > Hymenoptera > Tenthredinidae > Macrophya > Macrophya alboannulata. The sequence goes on from OX451208.1 coordinate 33,215,330, forward strand.
CATCTTGCCTGTGCAGAGGTAGGTATGGTAGGTAGGTAGGTAGGTAGGTTCGTGACTTGCCTAATCCCAAGGGATCTGGGTCCTGCCTGAGGTCCTTCGTCCTCTGTAAACCAACCGCAACTAATCCTTCGCTCTCAGGACTCGAGAACCCGTGAAACTTTTCTATCTACTAGGAGCTACTTCCAACACTATCAACCTTACCGGAATCAATTCTTCCTTCCCATTTGAACGGACTCGAAATGCAGCTTAGTGGGCGTTTTCTTTCTAATTTTTTCTATTTCTTTTTCTTATATAGAAAGTCGAGCTTTGCTTGAAAACCGTGATAAGACGAGGAAATTATTTTTCCGTCAAACTTTACAAGGATTTCCAAAAAAGAAAATTCACGAGAAGAATAAGATAGACGAGAGAAAACAGATATTTCTTGAACCCCTTCAGATCTGTTATAGTATCGGAAAATACATTATGCGAAAGAAGAAAGAAGAAGAATAAAAAACAGACGCAAAATGCATACAAAATTCGTGCATGAATCTTAATATTAAGGGATATATGTATGTGCGCTTCTGTGTAGGTACATACATACATATGTTACATACGTGTACGTAAACACAAAACGGGTATCCCCAAATGTATAATATATACGAGTTTAGGGTGAACTGAGACCCGGACACCCGCGACCATGTCCCTCGGGTATTAAATCGGAAAGCTCAATGGAAAGCCCACGTACGTATACGTATACATACATACATCACTTACAGTGTGCAGGATATAAGTCTCGTCTTAAACTTCAAGCCTGCAATCGGATTTTTAATAGGATCTGATTAATTTCAAATTTTATTCATTATTTGTAGAAATTAGGTAAACGGGATACATATCGATCGGTTCATTCGCTAGTTTTAAATTCTTCGCGGATCAGTCTGTTTGCTTTTTGCCCTACTTTCGTTTTCCGGATTCAATCCAATCACACACAGATATATACGTGTATATATATACCGTAAATAACGAAATTTCCCTAGCGGTTCTATTTCTATTTTATTACGACCCTTTCCCATCAAAGTCTAATATTTGCTTTTATTTTTACGTTTTTTTTTTTTCTTTACATATCAGGAACTCTCGGGTCAAATGATCCTCGGAGATTTTTTTTTTCTCCCCAGAAGTGAACAGCCTTGTCTTTGAGGATTGAAAAATTGTATGAAAAAAAAATTTTTGAAACTGATAAGCCACGCGTCGTGTATTTAGGATAATGTATATTTATAGGTATACCGATACGGAGCTTTGACGAAACTCTGTTCAACTATAACCACCTACGTAGGATTAAGTTTGTCATAGAATAAGCGAGTAACACGTCAGTTCGGTTCGGTTCGCTTCGCTTCACGCTTCTCGAGCCGGAAATTATATTGAATGTTGGATATCACGTGAATATTCAATTTCGTCGCGGCGCGGGGGGGTGTAAAATTAATTTCTACAATCTCAACGGCGCCTGCGTATAGTAACCGGGGATCGCGTGTTTTCATTTACATATTCTAAAGAGGGCCTTATCCTTTCCCTTCTTGATAACAAAGCCAAAATGGCATAACATACCAACACCCACATGTTTCTATTTTATGTCTATGTCGTACACGTTCAATCCACGTATATCCCTTGACCTAACTTTACCATCGACTCGCTGCAAGCTGGGCGAATGTCTAAACGCGAGCTTTATTAGCCCCATGCATTGATTTTCTGAGTATATCGCTAGTTTCTTTCACATTCCCATTCGAATCAGTTCGACGTACATCAAGGAACGTCGACGTATCGAAGTGGAGCTTTGATGAAAATGTGAAGTAAATATTTATCGATTTCCTCGACATCGGCAACAGCAGTGTGACATTAACGCCGAGGTATATTGGGATTAAGTGAAAATAAGCAGAGTAAATATAGGAGTAAAAGCTCTCCGCCCGAGTTTCTCTTCGTTATCGAAACTCCTCCATCAATATTATACGAAATTAGTCACTTGCCTGAAACAATAGTACCCTGTTTGACTAACAAACGGGTTCACCCTCGCTAAAGCAAACGGCAAACGATCGCTACCAGCTTTACCTACATTTTAGAATTTTGATCTTTGAATGAGGGGTCAGTGTCCAGACTCCAGAATCCAGACTCTAAACTCTGGATGGGCTAAATTTTATCTCTAAACGGGTAAAAAGCTCGGGGAAAACTCCGGTCTCTATAAATCATTTTTATTTAATAAGAAACCTGCCTTTCGACGGCTGGCAATTTATTTACCAAATGCCCCGCGGGAGGGAGAGGAGAAAAACCCTCTTGACAAAAGAGCCGAAAACCCTATATACGGCGAAGGGTCGCACTCAGAAATCCCACTGCCTGTCTGCTGGCTTCGTTTGCAGTAAAAGAAAGAAAAAATAAAAGCTCCGATTAAATTTTTCAATTAGGTAAGAACTAATCAAAGAAAGAGAACGGTGAAAATAAAATCCCGGGGGATCAGTTAGGGATTTTTTTTTTTCCATCGGTGATTTTTCGATCAACGAAGATATAGGAATTCGGATTTCATAGTTTGGGATTTTGATCGTGAATTCGCAGAATATGCTGCACACTGTATTTTATTTCGCTTTCAGACTCGAAACGGTTCGATCTCGGGGAAGAAAATCAGGCAATTTTACTGGTCGAGTGAACTAAAGCGAGGGAAAAAACGGAAGGATCTTAGCCCGGCTATCCCCTTTCAAAAGATAAACTCCCTCGGACGTTAATTCGGGTCCAAGTCATTCCGCGGATGTATGGGACTCTCTCAGGCTTTGATCTTGCCTTCGTTTCGCTCCCTACGTTCGACGCTCCGAGCGATGACGAATCGACAAATTTTAAACGGCATTCGTCCACCTCGTTATTATTACAAGTAGATATATCAACCCCCTGAGATATATGGGCGAATGAATCAAACGTCGATTGCAAACAGCTGATGAAAAGCTAAAAATGTATGAAACGTGAGTAAAACTAAAAAGGGGAATTCCTTTCCGTAGATTGAAAATGGTAAAAACAATAATGGTATGGTAGAATTGATTATTGGACTCGTAACGAGATTTCGGTTCGCCGGTTCGCCCCTCGCCGAGTCCTTAATACCTCTATTCCGGAAGAAGCTTTCAGCTTGGATTTGTCTGTGCCGAAACTTAAGTAGTTGAGACGTTACGGGCTAGACACTGTTTTTGCCTTTTCAACCCCTGTTCAAAACGTCTTTGCTAGTTTTAGGAATAAACCGTAGCGATAAGAAGCAAGAAGTCTTAACTATAGTTCGGCTAATTGTCTGATCTTCTTAATCGCCAGAGTTGCTACAGGAGTAAATTCACTCTCATCTCTCTAATCTCAGCGGACAAATATTTTTCGGGAATTTATTTCAGAGAACGTGGAGATTACCGAAATATAAGATCCCTGGTACTCTGCATAATTTTGCAAAACGTCGATGTAAAAAAAAAATAGAAAAAACAGAAAAAGTTTTATCGAAAAAAGCTCCATGAGTCAAGGCTGCAGGTAAAGTCCTGCTGATTTAGCACATAGTGCACTCTCGTCGTACTACAATAGCGCGGGGTAGGTACGCGATGGTTATCCCTCCCTATTTTAGCCCCTTCATCCCTGCACCGGTTCCCATTTCCGTCTATACTTATTCCTCCTCTGCTGTTCTGTGCCAGCCATCACTTCACCAACGGCACTTCACCTCGTCCGCTTCTTCAGCCGAAGACAGTGAGCTTGCTCCCTTTGTCACGTTATTCTTTTTATTTTTCTTTACCTCGTTCATAAAAGGCTTAGCCGGCGGATCTAATGCACTCCATGACCTCTGACATTAGACTTCAGACCTCCGCTGAATATTTGAAACTCGGTACGAAGATTTATTTGTTTTTTTTTTAAATTTGTTGAGTACTTTTTTCTTTTTTTTGGTTTCGTTTCGTTCCTGCGATATTTTCTTCCCCTCTGAGTACCACTATCGAAGCTCTACAGCTATGCAATCTGGATACGAAATTGAATTTTCCTCGTATGATTTTTCTCTACGTGTATGTACGTACGATCATTACGGTTGATTTATACCCCGTGATTTTACACCGTGAACCGAGTGCGAGCTTTCGGATCGGAGTTATTCAAAAGTGCGGAAATGAAGTCATCACTGTACCATTGTCCGAATATTATACGAGAACCGGAGCCAGCGATGAGTGGGTGCAGTGTGAAATATCGACACATTATATATTGTCATTGCAGAGACGGAGCGGGATGAAAAATCGTAGTCATGCGAGCTTTTGAGATAAATATTTATAAACATCGGTGTATAAAATTGTGTAGATTTCAAAACAAAAAAAAAACAAGGCTAGAGCACATTTCATTCTTCTAATCATCATCCAAGAGCAACCAGTTGATGAGCATTGGCTGGAAGCTCCCTTGAGTAGGTTTCATTCACGGCGATATCGCTCGTCGATTTTGTGACGTTAAAACTTTGCGACGAAGTCACACGCAGAGGTGATGCCTGATAAATCAATCCGCAAAAATCCCTCTCGCAGCATCGATCACCGCCAATTTTCATCGACCATAAACTCTGGACGTCATCGACCATCAACGATCTGTTGGCAATTGCGGTTTTACTGATTGAGCGTTTCCGTAAATCCTGTTTTATTTATTTATTTATTTTTTACGTACTTTGACCTAGTCCGTGGACTGTGAAAACTGTTCAGCAAATCATCGCGGGGATCAGTCTCGCATAAAATCTCAGCTAAGTCTTTCCCTTGCCGATTTGTTTCAGAGAAGGTAAATCCGGGGTTTAATTCGTCGCGATTATCGAAGGCTTGAACCGACTCTGCAAATTTAATTTTTACCTGATTTAATTCAGCCGAACAATCCGCTTCGAGATTCAGTATCTTCTGTTTGTAAAAATTGGATATTGCGGATGGAGTCGGTTCTATAATGCAGTTAGAATTTGCAAAGTCCAGTTCGTACTTAAGTCTGTTTATACTGCTCTGGTAGATGTCGTTGTTGCAAAATATCGCAGCGTCCAAATCCTGATGACCCAAGTTTAATTCCGGTATATTAATTGGATCTAAAATTCCTGAGCATCTTTCGAGTGTGTAAAACAGTAATTAGACTCACGTCAGGGTTCTGTCTGGTCGTGGAATTACACCCAAAGTAATTTCGGGTCTGGTAATGGTCGCGGAACTTGGAAGCGTACGAATCTAAAATTTACCACGAAGTCAGAGTATATACGTCGAAGTTATTCCTTGAATATTAATGCGACCTTGAAGGGCCGACGTTTGATAATAGGAATAATAAATTCAGGTATAATAATAACCTTGCACCGGAGGCCGTCGTACTTTCAGAGAATTTGAATAACCCGAGAAAATCGTACTCTCGATCTCTTCACGGAGATTTTTTCTCTCGTTAATAAGAGCGCAGCGAAGATCGTGGAGAATTTTTCGCAGATTTTCTACACGGGATTTCAGAGTCTCTTGACTATCTCCCACAGCCGTTGTTGCACCTCCGACTTCTTCGGCAGGGAAAAACATCGCCGAAAACGAATGTGACGATGGCCAGCAGTGCGGTAGAAAAAATAAATAAAAAAAAAATATAAAAATTGAAGAGGAAATGGAAAATAAGGCTGGGTTCCTCACAGTCCATACATCTCACGTTTTGAGGTTCAATAACGTAAAGAAAAATATCCCAAATCGATGGTATCTTGTTTTAATTTTACACATAGATGCTTCAATAATATACGATGACTTTATCTACCGGGTAGCCGCATCGTATTTTCGGAGACCCAAATATATCCTCGAATTCGCTATAATAAGAATGAGAGCTAATTAATCGCTTAAAGTTGCGGTAAATTACGTGTGTAAATAAATTATTATATAGGTATAACATGTTATATACGTAGAAGAAGTTATAATTAATAAATTTCTTCATATGTGCAGTGTAGGTGTATATCCACATCAGTGACGTAATTTTAATTAACGGCTGCCTAGAGAGTTCTGGTTTTTCGCAAGGTCCACACGTCGTTTTCAAGTTCCAACTTACGACGTCGTCGGCATCCACTCTTGTTAATAGCTTTCATTACCACCTACACATCTTAAGGAACTTTACCCATGCATTACCAAGATAAGGTATACGTAGTTCGCGATGAGTTGAGACCGGTAATTGCACCGTCTCGTCATAAGTAGCATAGCATTGGGACTGATGAGACCCGGTAACATCGCGTCTTCGCAAAGCTGTGGCTTCGCAAATATCGCCTCTTCTCATAACGAAAAAAAAAAAAGAAAAAAAAAAAAAAATTGCACGAGACTGATTGTAAAGAAATAAGATGTGCCAAAATATGATAAAAGAGGGGGATGCTTTGAGACGTTTTTCTCGATCCGATGTTTTTTGCGATGGCGAATGTATAAGGAACTCCGTTTTTCACCGATCGTGGCTAAAAAACGACGATCAGATATGGAAAGGAAAAATTGAAAATTTGCAAAAAGGTCGATGAAAAATATAAATTCATTTTCTCTCCATGAAAAAACTAGGTATAGGTTCCTGTTCCGTGCACCCGACTGACTTGTTTAAATATAGGAGTTGAAATAGAGTAACGTAAGTACGTGACAGATTTAACAATGGGGTTAATTAAACCTGGGCTGTGGATGAGAAAGCGAAGTGAGAGGAAGCGAGCTGAAGATAAAACGAGCGAGGAAAATCGAAATCTGATTTCCAAGCCGGACTGTGTAATAATTATTTCAGCCCAAATGACAAACGCGTCTCCGAAATAATGAAATTCCATAGAGTTTACTTGAATAATGTATTTAATAATTTAAATGACAGTGTTGATCGTTGGAAACAGAAAAAACGAAACCGAAAAAAATTACGAACGAAATATGGCGAAAAAAAATAAAATTTACATATTTCAACCGAAATTGGCTATCTCCATGCAAAATTAGATTTGACGAGATTATGCGGGGTGATGGATGTGAGATGATTGATATTCGACGACGCGAACTCGCTGCATTTATCCAGCTGCCGTATAGCTATCTAATTGCATAGATATATTATTCTAATCGGTAATTTCATATTGACTTTATAACGTTGAAATTCGTATTTGAATATCTATCTATATCTATTTCTCTCCGTCTCTCTCACTTTCTCCCTTTTCCCTCAATTTCGAATATTATTTCTCCGCCTGAAAACGCGTCGTCGCAATCAGTTTCTCTAAGAGCCAACTACCCGTCAGGGAATTGAACGAGCCAGAAAAAGCGCAAATCGATCATCGCGACAGTGACTATGAATCGGAAGCTCTTGCCTGACGGGGAAAAAAAGGAAAAATGGATTCTAAATTCTGAGTTCGGAATTTTTTTTTTTTCTGTAATCAATTTTTCTCTCTTTTTATCTCTGTCTAATATCTTATTCGTGAAGTATAGAGTGTTTAAGATTTTCCGATAGTCTCTAAACGCATCGAGGATTATCGAGATATAATTTAAATACGATCTCTGACCGTATAGTTGATAGTATGCTTGCAAACGCGATGTGTATGTAACACGTAGGTATAATATAAAGATCGTTGGTATCGTCGGCGAGTAAGGATATCGATTTCGAATTTGTCCCACGTCTTATCACCTCGCGACGATATCATCGCGGTCTCGAATAGAAATATCTGCTTATTGGTCCTACCAGAAAATAAAAAATAAAAAAAAAAAAAAAAACCACCCTAAGTACGAGTACGTGTGAAACTGAATCAACCAGAAACGAAAAAAGTCATTTAAAGATCCTCCTTTCCTTCACAAAGAATGATAATTCACAGCTATTCACGTTATTCATTTGTTTGTCATTTCAGCTTATTGTTGATAAATTGAATGAATTTAATCTCTAACTGAAAAATTCGCGATTAAAAATGGTATACTTTGTATGGGAGGATTGAAAAAGGAAAAAAAAAGAAAACAGAAATCAAGTGAAAAGGGTGAATTTTTTTCATTTTTTTTCAATTTTCAAGTAAAACAACGAAATAAAAAAGTACGTAAAGTGAAAAAGAAAAAAAAAAAATTGAAAAACCGATAAAACGAAGCTGCAGGAGTTTTATAAAAATGTGAAACGCTTTGAAATTCTAAAACGTTGAAGGGGGGAATTGCGAACGTAGCCTCTGTCTGGATATGAGTTTAATGGATATGACCTAAACCTGACATAACATGCGAAATGTTGGATTAACAAAAATAAAATTCTATTTTATTACATCAATTTCTCTTTCTTTTTCTTTTTTTCTTCTTCTTCTATATAACTCATCTAATTTACTGTCTCCGAAGGGTGCGAAGATGTGAGAGGAGGACACATGCAGAAACCAAGAAACTATATAAGAAAGTAAATATAGCAAATGGCTTTGTGGAAAAATCCGGTTAGTGCCATGACGGAAGCTGCGGTAGCATCCGAGCCGGTAGTAGCTGAAGAATAAAAAGGTGAAGGAAATTCGAGACAAAAAAAAGGAGAAAAAGAACGAAAAAAAGAAAAAAAATGCTAAGAATAGAGAGACGGGTAATATATACGTGTCTCTCGTTTCTCTTCTCCTTTCCTCGTATCTCGTACGTATTCCGCTATACATATACGAAAAATGTCGATATATAAAATATAGGAGAAATGGTAGTAAGACCCTATAAGATAACTTCCGAAAGATGGATATATGTCTGAAGTGGCTGTTTGTTCTTCTTGTCTCTACGTCAAGTCACTCCGCCAGATGTTATACATCTATACGACTGCAATGGGTTGTATATAGGCAGTTGTAGTACCAAAACTCAAAGAATTGATACAGCCTCACATCATACTATATTACACGAAATATATGGGATTCAAGAATATATCTATAAAAGTATAGTTGATCCATCGCCAAATGGATATATATCTTACAAAAATACAACCCTGCAAGTATATCTCAGCTTTTAAGAAACACGAACGAATGAACGAACGAAGGAGAGTAAGCAACCAACCAACCAACCAACCCCTGAAGTCACTCTCTGAATATTGAAGCTATAAGAAAGAAGAAAAAGAATAATAATAAAAAATAAAAATATCCTGAAGTAGGTACTGAGCTTTTGAACCATCGCTTCGAAAGCTAGCCTATAGTTTTTCTATTCCCTTATTTTTTGTTGCGATTGTTGAACCATGATAATTGAACTGCGGTCATAAAGTATAATATTTTCTTTTTTTGACGCTTTCTATCTCATGTGGAAGTAATTAATTAATTATTCAATTAGTTAGTAATTTAATCGTTGCTTCGTTACGAGGAGAATATAATATATATATATAGTTTAATCAATAATCAATATATTATATATTGTAATTTTGTTATTTATTAGTCATTTTCATTCGCAAATACTCGCCGCAGCGCCCATATCTCATGCGATAAAGATCTATCCTCCCTACGCTTATATATTATTTATTCATGTATCATTAATAACTAACAATATTATACTATATATATAGTTATAATTATTATATAATAATAATGTATATTCATATTACGGACTTAAATTTTATCACCTAAATATTTTATATACTATAGTATAATATATTATATATTTAATATAAATATTTATATATAATAATGATATTATTTTGCGCTTAATTAGGTTCAAAAGTTACCTGCAATTATATATACCCATAATATTTATCGAAACTTCATTATTTTAATTATTATAATGGAGACTATTATATGTACCGATGTCGATATTATATTAACAAGCAAAATTTAATTCACCGTAACTTTTGAACGAAACAAAACGCCTCTTTATATTTTAGTTTCCAAAATCCATAACCAGAAAACTCGGACTTGCCGCTGGATTAAAACATGGATTGTGAAAACCAGGGTACGGTCCAATAATGAATGGATATTTATTCAAGATGAATAGATCGAAGAACAAAGTCGAAGAAGATGATATTATCTTTATGAGATAATTAGAGTGAAAAAAAACCATAATTGATAATGATTCCGAAATTTTTTCTATAGATCGTAAAATAACTTCAGTGATATTGTTAAAAAAAAAATTGTTGTTGATCGATATTTGAAAGCGAAAAATTTATACTTTTTGCCAATTTTTATTCTAAATCGTATACATACCCATGTGATTTTTATTTTTTATTTTTTTTCTTAATATTATACCTACGGTGGTATTATGGGGAAATAAATGTCCATCCAGTAGTGAATTCTTGGCAACATGCAATACCGGGCTACGTAACGTGACATAACGTGTGATATAACGTTATAGATAGATATAGGAAAAAAAAAACAAAAATACATTTCCACTTACTTATTGTAGAGGACTATGTCAGGTCGCCATATGTGGTCCGAAGGTACGTGAAGCATGTGAACTCCGCCGTATTCCTTCGGTTCCCATCGCAGTTTGTAGTCGTACCACGACTTGAAACAGAAACAAAAAAAGGAAAAAATGAAAAATTAGAATAAATAAAAAAATTCTAAACAATTTTCAGTGAATTTGGATCGTTTTTCGTTTTTCAATAAATTTTTTCGACGAATTTGTTGCAACGATTTTTGAAAATTTGCAAGCATCCTTTACTAATGGACCTTGAATTTTTATTTGCTTATTTTGTTAACTCTGTCTACAAACTTTTGTGTTTATTGATATTTACGATACACGTATACTTGCTGAAGTACAAAATTTCAACTATCTCATGCATGCAGCTCTGCGAGGCCAGGCGACCGCCACAAATCCGATATATATGTGATCAATACAGAACAGGTAAAGGTATATTTGTATATACCTTCACGTGTGTTTGTATATGTGTGCGAATCACAATCCGCGAACCGAAAACCGTGCAATAATACACGCGATATACTGCGAGAAAAATATTATTTGACTTGGAAAAAATTGTAATCTTGAAGAATTGTGTGTAGGATTTCACGGAGCTGTGCATTGCAAAGATCCAAGATGCATATATATTTTATACTATTCGTAACAAGAATATAGGAAAGGGAAAAATGCACCCTGAATCGTACTTTGACTTTATTCCTACGAGGGAATGTTCATCGATAATATTTTTGAAAAATATCTGCATTTGATCACAATATTGAACCATTCTCCGAAAAATATCGAAGCTTGCAGTTCGTCTGGATAGAATTTCAATCGCAATTACATTTTGGGATTACATTTTTATAACTCGAATGGATTCGGCCCCGTTGAGCCGTTAGCTGATTGTATATATCCGACTCGAATATATCCACGTTTACCGTAAAAACATATAAATTTCAACTGATCTTAAATTTCGGTCATAAAGATGATAAAAATCAGCCACGGTTAGCTATGTAACCGAAACTTTAAACTTCGCGTAAACATCTCGGTGATTTTTCAACGAATACGATATAAAACTGTCCGGTTTCTAAAGAGCAAACTACGTACTGTGTAGGTGCAGTTTTAGGTGCAGGGATACTGCGGATAATAAAATCGCGAATTATATTCGGCAAATAAATATATCACGTAGAAAAATTTGACAAATAACTGTTCAAAAATTCAACGGAAAAGTATGATAAATCGCAGTGTTCGTTTAGCGAATTTTGTTTTCAATTTGAATCCATGAAAGTTTCGGTGCCAAGTTTCTATTTTTTTTTTTTTTCCTATGGACTATTTTCAATTCCACATTTCCGAAAACTGCAGGACAGTAAAGTCGGATTGAATTCACGATATTTCACTCGCTGGAGAACCGGGAAAATAAATTTTCATATCACGGAATGATTGATACTTATATTTCTATCGATTGGTGTTTCCGTATCTCAAAATCAACTACCAGCTGCTGCGGTACATGTAAAAGACAAAAAAACGATATACGATCTCCGATATACGATCGCGAAATTTCAAAAAAAAAAAGAATGTAATTTTTCCTCTAATTCTCTCGATAAAATTTCTATTCCCGAGAAACCGCTGACCAATAATAATCAACGATATTAACAATGAGAATTATTTATTAGCCATTTCATTGCCGCTAGCTGAATTTCGACTTCTTGTTTCCTCGATAAACTAGATAAACTCGAGGTTGAATACAATGCAATTGAAAAACAGTATACCGAACTTATTGTTAGCAGCGATACATTATTCAGCAGTATTCTTGTAGACTTTTTTTTTCCTTTTTTTATTTTTTTTTGAATTATTCATTGGTATGTTTCTCGCACTAGAGGAGTGTACGTGTACATATATATCTCACAGCCCACCTTTACCGCATCTACTTCTGTACAGCTGGAGGAAAACTGTATTTTAAATTTTCCATTTTCAAATATATTAGCTACCTTATACGCCGGAGCGTTTTATCATGTAAAATCTGACAAGTGCAGAATAAACTGCAACAAAAAGTCAAAAATATGAAACATCCAAGTCTTGAAGAGAAGTAAAAAATCGATCCATTTCGAAGGAAGATTCGTAACGTCATCTGAGGCTGGTCAAATGACTCGTGAAACCGATGTCGATGTGTAAAAGGATTTTCTAACTCTCAAGGCATCGCTTTGCAGCACTTCTCGCTCTATACCTATATACTAACTGCGAATCGCGTGTCACCAGTTTCTAAGAAAAGGACAAAAAGCCTGGCAAAGGGATAAGATAAAAGATAGCAAGGGAGGTTTGCTGTCTAGTCGAGGGTTGAGCCGACGTTGAGGGATGGAACATCGTTTTGAGACGCGCGTGGCATCCCTCGTCTCCATTCTGATCCTCGAGACTGTGAGAGCGTCCTCCGGGAGAGAAAAAGGGGATGAACGATAGAGGAAGAAGGAAGGTGTGCTCGCCGAGTCCTGGGCACCAGAAGGACTACACCAAGGAAGGAAACAGCCACGCCCCAATTAACGGCAATTATTCTTTTTCAGTATACCCCAGCTGAGATTGAAAAGAGTCCCGTTTACTCCGAGCTTCCAACTAGATAGGTAACTCGTGTGAAAATAGAACACTACACTAAGGTGACAAGAGCTTTCGAGGGGAATAATTGCTTTGCGCTTTAACCGCAATAAGTAAAAGGCAAAATTGTTTTCAGCAAAGATACGCGGGTATAAAAATTTTCATTCACTTATAATGTAAGCTCACCTGTTCCACCCAGAGGTTTGTGGTCATAATTTGATTCTTCAGATTCTGAAACAGAGAAAAAATTATAATTGGTATAATTTCGGCATATTTAACCCCTGCAGCTGATTCAACATCGCAGAATATTATGAACCTGTATCCCGATCCATGGGAACCAATTACATCCGCATTTATACCTCGCTTTTACTTACACCCATCAACGACCGTTACTGGCTATTAACAGACGTTAACAACCTCTGATAATCGCTTTGATAATGTGAAATGTTTACCAAGTAACAATCTCCAGACGATAATCGTCTCTATGGTCTGCGAACTGAATTCGCAATGAACTTTATTCGATTTTACCATTTTAAGAAGGATCGATATTTGACAAAACCGTTCATTTTTCCTCGCTTATCTCGATTCAATTAGCACCGGTATAGATGGCAAATTGCATAGCGACTAATTGGCGGGTGTATATGCCATAAGTTGGGCGGACAACAGACATGTAACGTTGAAATATATTCTGTGATAGAGGGGGAGTTATTACGGTGGCGAAGGTTCCGGTACGTGGTAACTTTAATAATCCATAACGACTAACTTTTATGACACCAACGTGACTGATGACACTGTAGTAGGTACGGCGTGCTCACTGGCCGTTAAAAAGATACGCGATAATTCGCGTTGGGGTTCACGGAATATGCCGTTTGTAATTTTGTGGGAATATCAGTGGCCGTAATTGCGACGGAATTAGTGCTTTAATTACGAGTTTGTAAGTCGTGAACTCGCGAACAATAACATAAGTGTGTAAGCGGATGGGAAACAACAATGTTATCGATGATAAGCTCCTTTGGAAGAAGCAAAACCAAAGCCACGAGGAAAGAAAAATGGAATTTTAATTACTGTTCATTAATTAGGTGTAAGATTTTTACGCGAAGCTATACATGGGCCAAGGAGATATCAAAAATTGTTTCTATGGTTTTGGGAGAAAGGCATCTTCGGTTATTCTGGTTAATTTGAATTCAGGAATGACGTAAGTTTTAACGAGTTCTCCGGATTCCTTTTTTTCTCTTCGAATAATAAAGTTTGATAACGACGCGGGGTGTAATTTTCTTTGAAGAGTAAGAGGTGGGTATACGAGTAAGAGAAAAGGAGCCGCATCGTCCGTATTTTCTACCCAAGTAGACGCGAACATTCCGCTATTCCTTACTTCGGTAACTTTGAACTCTGTTAAATGCAATAATTCTTGGCAAATATACGGGATCACCAAGCTCCCGGTATTCCTATCTCCACTTTTACGTATATCTTTCTCTTTCTTTCTCATCGGAGCTTGATATGCCTCCGAGTTTCCACCCCTCGACTAAACCTCAGGCAAAAATTTCTACAACTTTGTTTTCCGGAGTTTTCGATCGCGGTCTAAATGCGGTTCAAGTTTTATAACAAATCCAGATAATAAATCTCGAATTCCACATTCCATGAACAAATTATTATTACTCAAAAACAGAAAAAAAAAAAAAAATAGAAGTTAGATTTTTAGAAACGATGAACCCTGATCGTCGTTTTTGGATTAATTCTATCTGATTCGGGATTATAAGGACGAAGTGAAAATTTTGGTCGTGAATTAAGTCAAGATCGATGTAAGGAAAATTGAAAATAAAATGAAAACGAAGTCTTAGTCTGTCGTCGTGGAGAATCTAATTATTTAAAAGAAACGCTGTAACCGCGAAAAAAAAAATTCAAAAGACCCGTAACACCTACGCAATTTTTATCGCACCATTTTCACCTTCACCCTGCCGTAAGCGCGGGAGCTTCTGACTCAGCAGACTTCCGTTTACTCGTTTATTATAATTGCGTACTACGTACCCACGCTGCTACGTTTTAGAAACGTTTTTCTTTTCCAAGATTTTAAGATTCGAAGATTCAATATACCAGATCGAGTGAAATAATCGGCGAATGGGTCACCCGTGTTGATTGAATTGGCAACTTATCGGAATCCTAATGACAGTCGATGCCTCTTTCATCTCTGACCTGGATCTGTGATCGATTTTTGATTTTCTGATTCGAAAATTTTTATTCTGGAGGATGAAATGAAAAGATTATAATGAGAGTGAAAAAACAAACGTATTTATAATCCTGACTGACAATGAGTAAAAAATAAGAGTGTATGATATGCAAATGAATGTAAATTGTTATGGTGCTTTTTTTGTCCCTCCCTTTTTTTCTCTCTTCCCGGTTTTTACTTCCATTTTTGATAAAAAGTTCCCCCTGCAAATTCGAGGCATTGTACAAAATTAGGAAAGCATTCAGTTTTTCGTACGCCTTGTCTGCCCGTCTGTCCGTCGTATTTGCGTTTCGTACCCCGAGCGCGAGGCTCGTGACGGACGTGATTCTACGCGTTTCTCTCATTTTTCCATAATTTTTTCTCTCGCTCTGTTTATCTTTTTGTTTATTTTATCTGATATTTTTTTTTTTTCGTTTATTTCTTCAACTGAAGTAAAAAGGTAAAACGAAAGGGCCCTCAGCTCGGAGAGTAAAATAGACGAATGCACAAAAATCTAAACTTGAACGTGTACCAGAGTACACAAAAGAATTCCCATCATTGCCGTCATTCACTATTCTCTTTCTCCAACAATACCCTCATTCAGTTATACCTACGGGCTTGAGAGGATTGTGTTTTATCGAAACTGCGAACTCTGTCTCGAATAAAAATCATACGCTATAATTTACTACGATTCTCTGTGCAGTTTCGCAAAAAATAAAAAATAAAAAAAACTGTATGATAGATCGGTACGCGAAAGATATTGCGAGATGGCCAGTTTGCGGTGGAAAACCATTCTGCTGCAGACGGAAAGAAGAAAAAACAAAAAAAAATAAGATTGATGAATCTCGTGACTCTTAGTTTAAAATAAATCCCGAATCCAACAGATCCAAAGATAAGTCAAGGATTATTACTTTTAAAGCTCCGTCTCCCTGACGCCGGATCAAGCTTTTAATACAGCCTTCTCAGCGTGCATTTAAGATCAACCTGCAATGATTAAACGTCGGCTAGATTAACCATCCAGGAATACAACTGACTCAGCTATATCCCGATCGTTAAATTAATGAAACTTTAATATCAAGAGGAGAATAGACGAGCAATCAGGTCGCAGAGAACGGTAATAACTGAACTTTAGAACCTATATCGATTCATCGCTTGAAATGCGATTGACGGATTGATTTTTCGATGTTCATTTATATAGACGCGGATAAAAGCATGCGGAAATTTCAGTTAAACTAGAATTCCCGAAAATACCTGCAGAGACGTTAAATATTCATCAACTTAAACTGTAGATATACGTGAACTGCAGATTTGACGCGGTAATTCTTGTCACTGCATTAGCTCACAGCCCGAGGTACAAGTTTTGTGCATTTCGGAGTATCGATCTCCTCGATGTAGCGCAAAGTGCGAATCGTTGTATGCATTGTAAAATTATAGATCTAATCCGGGAGCTGATATTGTACCAAACAAAAAAAAATTATAGGTATTATACAATTTGTCGAAAAAAAAAATGGAAATGAAAATGAAAAAGGGTGAATTACATTGCGACGTGTTTTAGTGTTTCTTAGACCCTCCGTGCCCCTTTAAAAATTTATTATTCAAACCGTTATGATAGGTGCTTTTGGGATTCTTCCATATTTTCACGTTTTTCATATTAGGGTGTGTCCTTTTTGGGCAACATTTTTTTTCAACTTACATACAGGTTGTATACTTGCAGGAAGGTAAAATAAGAAGCCTGTTAAAATTTTAGATCTTAATATTAATATTGAGAGGTGCCGCATCGCGAATTTCTATTTCCCATTTAAATAACACGGGAAATGTTCTAGTGGCACACTTTAATTTTTATATCTCAAGTACTAATCTACTCAGAATGATTCTGCATAGCTAATTTTCTTCGAAATTGAATGCTCTACAAAAAAGGTCTCTTGGTATTTTTCGATAAATCTAACCATTTCCAAGTTGGTTATTGGTCATCAATGGTAATTAACCAACAACCAACTTGGTAACAACTACATTTATCGAAAAATACCAAGAGACCTTTTTTGTAGAGCGTTCAATTTCGAACAAAAGTAGCTATGCAGAATCATTCTGAGTAGATTAGTACTTGAGATATAAAAATTGAAGTGTGCCAGGAGAACATTTCCCGTGTTATTTAAATAGGAAATAGAAATTCGCGATGAGGCACCTCTCAATATTAATATTAAGATCTCGAATTTTAACAGGCTTCTTATTTTACCTTCCTGCAAGTATACAACCTGTATGTAAGTTGAAAAAAAATGTTGCTCCTAAATGACACACCCTAATATATATTTTTTTCGTTCACGGTAAATTGGGGCTATTTCATGTATAAATAACCCTGGAGATTTTCGTATTATTTCACATCGTATATGTGACGAAATGGATCCGCGGGATTTTTAGTGAAACGGAATTATTATTATACTTGCCAGGTCAAAATATCTTCAACATCAGTTTTCGGATTTGAATATGAATATTTTATCGCGGCAAATCCTGACGGGATATATCCGAATCTGACCCGCGAATATATATTTATATACCCACTCTGCAGAATTTTGAGCTAGAATATTCAAAGATATGGACGACGTCTCATGATTTTCGCGGTAAATACGGAACCGGGATTTTCATAAATATTTCAAATGCCGGAAGTAGCTGGTATGAAATAATGAAATAAAGTCTGAAACTGTTTTTGTAAATATACGTGAGTATCTGAGGGTGAAATTCGGGGAATTGTGTTATCACCGTTTTTGTGAATGACGCTCTCTCTCTCTTTTCCTGTTTCTCTCTCGTTCCTGGAGCGAAAAAAGTAGGTACCTCGCAGCATTGAGAGTGTAGAAATTGTCAATCCACAACACGATTGCCCCGAGAGCCCTCCAGGGCAACACTTGTCGGTTAGCCAACATCTCGTTAAAGTTTACCCGAGAAAATCCTTGGAAAATACCACAACTCACGTCCTTCACGACGTATTCTAACGCCAAAGGTACAACGGATCTCAAAACATTGCGCGATCTGCGGATCCATGATTTGTACGATATATTAGATGGAGGTAGAGTCAACGATATATTTTTCTCAAAATTTTACGGCCGGATTGAAGTTTCGAATTTTGAAAATTCCAAACGATCAAAATCGCCAATTCGGTTGAGGTGATTAAAAATCTTGTAAAAAACGCTCAAGTTGAGGATATTAAAATAGGAACAGATCGAAAGGCTAAAAGTCCGAAAATTTAATTCCAAAGTTTCGCCCTTCCAGATCTTTAGCTTTTCGAATTTTGAAACTCCGGCGTTTTTCGATTAGAAGTTTTCTAATACCCTGCCTTTCTGAAAACTTTGAGTCTGTGATGCTAACATTCAGAATTTTCACCGTACGTCCGGAAGTTAGAAAATTCTGATCCTTACCTCGGCCCTAATATTTCATACTAAAATTTTCATGTTCAAAATCCTGTGCTTCGTGGAAGGTGAAAATTAAGCGACTTTCTAAGGGTGGGAATCTACGGATTAAGAGACCCTCGTTCACACTCTCGATTCTCAATGTCCTACCTTTTGACAAACATGAGTAATTACTGTAAGATGATTTCTGCACGATAGTGCATAGGATAAGGGTAATTTCTAATAAATTACAGCTAATCGCGTTGATCCGAAGCTTTGTAAAATACCACATAAGCCCATAAGGGTGCGCTTATCGTCAGTTGGCTCTTGGTCTGTTTAGCGTACTCGACTGGGACCACGTGGAAGCTAATAATTAATCACAATCAGAGTGTCTCTGGCAAAGAGGCAGGAAGTGGAAGGCGGAGGGAGCCGTGGCGGCGTGCAATTATCGCGATAACCCACTTGAAGGTACATTGGCACGACTGGCCGCCGGGTGGTTGAGCTAGATTGAGAAGTGGGGTGGTATAGGTAGAACGAGATAGTGTTTGATCAATGAGCGATTCGCTGCACCGAAGTCTGCATTCGTATTCGCACACCTTTCGAATACCTAGATTACAAAATCGGCCGAAATTTATGGTCTATTCTGTTCTATCCTATCATCAAGCTAAACTCTGCACCCTTAGGCTTTCCAAGAAAAATTTAAAGAATGATTAGCGCTTGTATTTTGGTATCTGAAAATTGAATACTAAATCGCTTAGCCCTTAATCTGGAAAATTTTCAAGATTTTTGGAGAAAATCACTTCCTCCTCACTCTCTCGTTTATTTTCACGTTACGAAAGCTGACGAGCTTTGGACCACGAATGAAGGTCTGCGATAAAAAATTCTTCTCTCTTTATCTACTTTCTGCAGCATATATTTAGCTCGTTTGCCTCACCCTATCGATCGTCGATCTTGATCAACTTCGGTTGGTAATGACGGCGGCGTATCGATGAGCTTGAAAACGGGTGTTTGACGTTGAGAAAGATAATTAAATTAGATGAAAAACTGGCGTCGAAGTACTACATCGAGATTGTTAATAACAGTTTTCAGGCACTTAATGGTTTCTTGAGATGTAATCGCGTCACGTTTTACCGAGGGACTCTACCGAGCTTTTAAGCTATAGCTTTCCCATTATCCCGTAATTACATAACGACGTTTTGCGGCTGGTTGTAAACACCTTTTACGATCACTTTCCGCAATCTTACGTACCGTCCCCTCTCCACATCTTGAATATCCTATCCCGCATTATACTATTTGAATAAATACAGGAAACAGATTATCGCATAATTTATCGTGTGCAAACGGCAACCTCAGCTACCCCATCCTTAACTTAACATTTTCATTAACAACTTTCATTCACTGTATGTACTGAAAATTACACAGGGAAAAATTTTCGAAATTCTTAGATCGCACGAACACGCGGATATCCCTAAACGTCGCGGTACGTAGGGTAGTAACGGTGGAGAAATTCATCCCTACACCTTAATAAAACGTAAGTAATTAAATTCGACAGCAATTAGAATGTTGAGATTGGATTAACGTCGAGCCAGAAGCTAGCTAGGTAGCTGCTCCTGGGACTGGGAGGCTGGAGGCTTTGGGTAGTATAGGTGGCCTATACCCATGCCACGAGAACGAACCCCCGGATAAAACGCCGGGAGCGGAAATGATAATGAATCTTATCGTCGGCCTCCGAGTCCTGCCAACGATCTTTTTACTCTCATTACATTTCGTTCCGCCCCTGATGTCATTAGCTAAAAATTTCTAGCTTCTAACTGCAAGCACAGGGAATATTTTTTTTCGAATTTAAACTTTAGCACGAACGAACGAGGGGCTTTCGACCCTAACTTTAAATGCTTTAACATTGTTTTATACGTGGATATACTCAAAAGCTCTGACAACGAGTTTAGGCATAAGCTTAACAAGATTTAACGCTTTCTAAATTTCGGGGATATACCTACCTACATCAGTACCGAATCTCTTTGGAAATAAATTATTTTTTACTCTAGCTGACTCCGGGCTTTCGTAGTCAAAGAGATCCCTCCAGTTCGATCCATTAAACCGTTCTTAAAGCCGTTCGCTGTCAGTATACTGCGATAACGTTATAATATATGTGTACAACGCCCGCGTTCATGGGTAAATTTTACTAAAGTTCAAGTTAAACTCGTTCGATGAGAAAAGCACCGGGTTATATATCCCTGTAGAAATAGAACCTGCGTATACAATGGCATTTAATTAAAACTGGTAGCATAGCACCTCGCGCCTTTCCGCCGTTATTTGCTTCGGTTCTCTTTCGTCGAAGATTCAAATCAACCTTTCTAACTGCGGGCCGAATTCTCTGACGGGAATTCAGCTGTGGGCGGAGTGGAATTTTTATCAACTTTCCGTGTATATACCGATTCCCGGATTTATTCCGGTAATATTAATTTTTCGAAAAATTTGGCTCAGGAGCTCAGTTCCGCATTTGATTTTCGATTATTTATTTTTGAAAGAATGAACAATGAAAATATGTTAATAAATATATAAGCAACGAATCTCCTAGGAGGGTGGGGGGGGGGGGAAGTTTTAACTCGAACGGGGTTACGCCGGAGATAACAAGGGCTTTGCGTGGGCCGACCATTATTGTGGAAATTAAGGGAAAATGTAAATTTTTCCAACCATTAGCATTCAAGATTATACTTGGAAATATTTTAAGATATGAATTCGGTCTGACTGAGCTACGGAAAACTCTTGAAGAAAATTATTATTATATATACGAATCGAAATCAACTGCAGAAATCCTTAAAGCTGCAAGATCAAGCCGACGTAGTTTGACGGAGTAAAATAAAACGAGTCTCTCAAATTTACCCCCCGAAACAAAAAAAAAATAAAAAATAGTTTGAATTTCAAGAAACCGAGCTTTTTATCTCGGAAGATAATAGAAAAAAAAAAACGAAAGAAAACTGAACAAATTATAAGCGAGGACCGAGATTGTGAGTCGAGATTATTAGTTCTGATTAAAAACAAGAGCTACATTGAAATTTTCTGCGGACCAGGTAAGAAAAGTTTGACAAATAAATTTCGAAAAAAAGTACCCGAAATTATTTTTCTTCCCTGCCTTAATAGTGCTTCGAAAAATCTGAAATTTGGTACACGTCTTTCCCACAGTCATAGGTATTCAAAGAATGATTGGGCGATTTTTTGGAAGAAAAAAAACCTCCAAGTTTCGAGTTTATTTTTTTTTTTTGAATTTATTTGCAAACTTTCTCCATATCTTGTCCGCAGGAATTTCCAAAAACACCGTAAATAAGGACCACCCTGAGCTACATAGAATAATTTATTCCCAAATTACCCCACTTGCAATAAATAATCACAATATCTGTTATTATTCAAACCATTCCCTTCGCAATGTTGCAGAATATGTATCTAGTTGGAGGCTTGGTGGATGATTCTCGTGACTAGGTCGAGGGTGCCAAGCCAGGTTGGTTCCGAAAGCTCGAGTAGGTATGTAGGTAGTACGCGGTCGTAACAGATTCTGCGGAACTAGATTCTGACGGGTTTTTAATTCCGTTCTTCGTAACTTCATACAATCCGTATAAGTTCTTTGACTCCGCAATGCAGTTGATAAATTATTCACGCAATGGAAAATTCGTTTTTCTTCATTCGTCTCTATGAGGTGACAGAATTGAAAAATAATTCTAACGCTCCTATCGGAACCCTTCCCGGAGCTTTTATCTACCGATTTAAACTCCGGTGACAGAGGGTCGATAATTGTCGGGTAATAATGAGGTTGAATCGATTAAACGAGGTGCAACGACCGAGCTTATTGTTATTATCGATGTTTCGAAAATGGTATATATAGAAGGTCAAAAAAAGAATACTGACATATTCGGAAAAAAAAGAAAATCTCCCGAGCTTTGGCAAGCGGGTAAATGATCTCTGGTTTAAATTTTCCATTTTTTCCATTCATTGTCAAAGTCCTTACGCTCTTCAGATTCTATACTATATACTGTGCAACGTATATTTTAAACTCGAATGTAAATCGTTGGAATATTTTGACCCAGACCGCCGACGGGGTTTCCTTTCAAGTTTTCGCGCCATAGTGGGCTTTGCAGAATTAATGTCAGCGTCGTTTTCATAGTCTCTTTGCCATTCGCAAAACCCTTTTCACCCTCTAACACAGCTGCAGCAGGAACGAGGCTGTATGACCCAGAGACATTGTGACATCGTCGGAGTTGCTAATTACCTTTTTCTCGATAATGATAATAATAATAATAGTAATGATAATTTGAATCAAGCTGCAGCTTCGGATCGGCTAAGTTTTTTTTTTTTTTTTCTTCTTCTTCTTCTTCAATTTCTTTTTATTTCTACTTTTAAAACGGGGCTAGAAATGGTCCATCCAGCAAAGCGTTATTAAATATTCCTCGTTTAATTTAAAACTACTATTTTATAATTCCGCATGCAAATTGGAGAGTCATTAGTCAAACGGTACAGCTGTAGTAGGTAAAGCCATATACTCAAAAGAAATAAAGAAATAAAGAAAGAGAGCAAAAAAATTGAAAAAAAAAACAAAAAAACTAACGAACCAACCTGCAGTAGTTTTTTTTTTCCAAAGAAAATTCTAGTTACTTAATTTTAATTTTTTTTTTTTTCTTACTTTCACAACGGGAAAACAGTTCCCATCGAGCAATCAATCTTTTCCTCGCAGCAGCCTATAAGAGGTATGGCTGGCAAAAGTTGATGGTAAAACAAAAAAAAAAACAAAAAAGAAAATGACTAAAATCTTAAGGCTTTGACTGAAATGAAAAAATTTCCTTTATTTTCTGTCTAAGCCAAAATAATATCATGGCAACTTGATAAGCCACTGACACCTTGATCTTGCATGAAGGATGACGCGCTTTCTCGTATATTTCTATGTAGAATTCAATCAATCATTCTGACCTCTGTGATCGAGTGCGTGAATTTTTTTCTTTTGTAGGTCGATTAAAAAAACAGGAAAAGCCAAAAAAAAAAAATAAGAATAGAATAAGAATGAAAAATAAAGCACCAGGAATACTCGTATCTTTTAGTTTTAGTGCTTCTAGAATTATATACCTTTTTTTTTTCATTTTTTAATATTGGTATATGGTTAGTTGATTTGACGTAATAATTCTTTGAAAATTGGTCGGGGGCCCTGCAGGAAGGCTTGTTTGTGTCTAAGTTGGACAGGGCCAAGCTCAAAAGATAAAAAAGTTAATTTTTGTAATAACGAAGTAAATCCAGTAAAAAGTCTGAGGAAAGGTGAAGTTTTCCTTGTAGCTTACCGGCTTAATTGCATCAGCCTACCGACTTTTCTTTACTTTCGAACCTTATATTATATATATATGTGTATACCCGCACCTAACTCTACCTTCTCTTTTTACAAATCCTTTTTACAAAGTAACAAAGCGCGAGTTGCGAGAAAAAATAAATAAAATAAAATAAAATAAAATTCGCGTTATTTTCAACTTTTAATAAAAACGTCTCGGCTTCAATTTCATTAACTTCATTTTACCGCCTTCGTCAAAGACCCAAACGAAAGTTCCGTTCATCTCAGAATCTTCTGATCTTTCATCAATGTTTCCTGTTTTTTTTTTTTTTTTTCTTTTCTTTATTTTTGCGCTTCTTTTTTCGTTTCTTTTCTTGTCCCGAAATACCGAAATATTTTTTATTTCATTCCTCAGCTCCTATGCAGTGTTTAAAATTCATCAAAAACACATATATATTAAATAAAAAATCAGTCGAGCTTGAAATTCCATCTAATTTATTCCCATATAATTATACTTGCGACTTCTCGTTATAATGGTATCATATACATTCCGAGCTGTATCATGCTAATTGAAAACAAAATTAATATTGATACCAGAAGAGACTGGGCTAATTACTCAACGCGGAGTGACCCAGCGTTTCGTGAATTATTAAAACCAAAAAAAAAAAAAAAAAAGAAGGGAATAGAAGTTTCGACGGGGGTACAGAATTTTTCAAAAAAAAAACAAAAGAAACATCTCGACGTGATGAAAATAAGAGGAAAAATAAAAGACTGCAGGTAATTTTCGTCAACGATATCGAGAAACCGGATGAGCTTAATAATTAAAGCTTGAGAAATTTTGAAAAGCTTCATATATATCGCAAGCTGCAGCTTGCGATATATATCCTCGTCTGGCAGAGCATTAGCTAATTTTTTTCATATATATATAATAATTGATGGCCTTTCTTTGTTGGCAACAATTAATCCCGCACCTTAGGGACACAAAAAGATCTATCATCGCCAGGGCTTTACCTTGGTCGTTAAATTCCCTCACTAACATTTTTATTCTCCCCTTAGTAGCTCCTATTCCACACTGGCATAGTATTCTAAGACCCGGGACATTTCGCTCGCAATCATACAACCGCAGGCTCCCAGCTCTTCCAGGGTTAGATATAAGGTTATAGATATATACATATATATATCAGGTATAGAAGCAGGCGAGGAATCGTTCGCCGCTTCGAAACCTATCTCTTTCATTCAAAGCTCGAAATTGCAGAAAAAGTCGCGCTTTATCGTCCTTCCATAGCTCAAACCAATCTCAACCCTCCTAGTTTATCGTGAGGTTATTGCCGCAGCTTTATACACTCAATATTCCCCCAGTATGCGAGCTGAGGGGTGAAGGGTGGAGAAAAATTAACGTATGTGGGAAAAGGTACGTGGGGTAAAACGGATCCATTTAAGGGGACCAGTACAGCTTGGTTTTGGAAATTCGGAGTACCCCAAAATTCATTTATTTGTCAGCCAAAGTTAATTTCACATCAAAAAAAAAAAAATTTTCTTTGAAAACCTCTGTCGTTAGGTTTTAGGCACATCGTTGATCCGATTAAGGTCGTTAAGGGCTCATTTTGTTCAGAAAAGAATTCCTCATCGTGTGAACGAGGGAATTTTTTTACAATTTCGTGTTGGCCAAGTTATTTGCAAATTAGTGGCCTCAGTATCGGAAATTTTGGATAATGGACACCCTGTTAAAAAATCGTAATCAGAATTTCTACAAAAAATCTATTTGATTAATTTTTTATCGTTTTTTTGAATTGCATATTTTCTCAGGGGAGTCCGTTGCGCCCTACTCTCTTCTATTTCAGTTACCGAAATTCTGTAAACTAAGATTTTCATTAACTATTCACTCAATGTAATACTATGGTACATATAAGCTCGAAGATATACTTATTCATCCTCACGTAGTTCCATATCGTGAGGGGTTGGTCCTGGTATATAGGTATATGGAAATATATCTATGATATCCGTGCAGATCTGGTTTGGATTTGAATTCTGGCAACCAATTCATGGATTAGCACAAATTAGCATTTCTAAGTGGCTCGAGAGGCACGTAGATGCCGAGATATTTCACGCTTATGTGTATATGGTGTATAACGTCAGGTCCATGGCGTGGCTCAGCGGTGTGTCTTGTATTATTTATCTCGACGTTAAATCCAAAGCTAGAAATAACAACGAGCTGAAGGTACAGATGATAAAATGGAACTCTGAAAATGTTGAAAAACAATTTACTAACACCGGCGCAGCTTTGAGGGGAGATGTTTAAATTAATCGAAAATTTTGAAGGATTAGGGTGTTTCTATTTTACAAATACCGGCACGGGCTCTCATGCTCAGGATCTTGGCTCTAATTAACTCTGAGTAAACGAGATTTAACGGAGAAGAGATGGCGAGTGAAGATCGAGGATTGACAAAACGGGATTTCCGGGTCCAATTTTAAAATTCCAAGCTAAGAAAAGAACATCGCGACAGCAATTTCCGTCTTACATACAAATTTTTAGGGATAAAGGATCAGTCGATTGGTATATCCCTTAAGTAATTTAACCCAACCGAGAGATTTAGGTCTCTTAGTATTGTGTAATCATTCGACCCAATTTTGGCCCGGAAGCTTCGAGCGACCATGATTCAATTCTCCGGGGCATGTAAATTCTCGAGACACACGCGCGCCTGCCCATAACATAACTGAGTTCACGAAATTTCACCGTTTGTTATGTTTTGCACCCAAAAATTATGGGATTAAACAGAGCAATAAATTGCCTACCCTGCACCACCCGCACTCGTTAATAACTCGCTAATGTTCAAAGTTTTTATTTTTTATATTTAAATATTGTACAACAGATGCGATGTATGCGGTACACCGGTGATTAAATATACGAATCACGACCGCACATCGGGTCATTTTTTTTCCTCATTTTTTCTCCTGTTTTGTTAATCGTCGAAGTTTCTGTCTCAAATTTTGTTCTGTAGAAAAAAAAAAAATTAAGGATGTGCGAGAAGAATCGATCGAAACGACACAGTGCAGAGAGTATAATAAAAATTGAAAGCCGGTGGAATCGTCTCTGCATTAAAAATGAGCTCGATAAATCATCCTGACAATTTGAAATATTATTCCCACCCCATATTTGATACGAGGTGAAATTTCTGCCAAGAGACTTTAAGCATCCCTTGCTTACAAATTGAGTAACTGCTAACCGAAGACGAAGTCATATCTGAACCAGCCACGAGGCAACACCAGATAGATACCTACACCGTCTCTAACAGAGTGCAGACTTGTCATGGACAGTATTATCTTGGTGAGAGGAAACGGCGCTTCTGGTCTTTGGTAAGGTTTGGTATATGTTTTAGACAGTGGTGTACTGTAGGCAGATACAAACCTATACATCCGCGTCTATAAAGTAACAAACTTTGTTTATTTATGGTTGAGGAAAGTTTGGAGCTTGATTTATTTCGAGTATCGAAGACAGCGGGGGCTCGAAGAATGTCAAACCTTTCGTTATTACATGTTATTCAAGTATTTTCAAAACTTTCATACGTATAGTTATTTTGTTACTTCTGGTCTCTCGGTGAGCATCCCCCGAGCTTAGAGCGGGTTAGAAATTTTTCTACAACCTCGGCAGGAGTTTCAACGTCACTTTGCAGCTTGATTTACGATCTGCAGGGACTTCGAGAATTTCTAAAATCATTCGTTCAAACTTTCGTCATCAATTTTGGTGCAAGCATGTAACTCGAAGATCTGTCAGAAATGATGAACTGACTGACTCTTGCAGCCTAGCTGAGACGTTCGTTACTCTCGAAAACACGTACCATGATGTATGATAAATAAAATCTTTGATCATCGTCATTCCTCGAGCTTTTAGTATCGGGATATTTTCTCCTGACATTGAAAGGCGATTCGAGCTTTAAAGACAAATATTGGCACGTTGTGGATGGGATTAAATCATGAACTACACTCCGAAGATGCAGTTTAAAACGTACTGATTTAATCGTCTCAAACTCGGAGAGCTTCCAGTCCTTTGCCCTCCGGATATCATCAAGGTTCTCTGAACAGTAGGTACCTTCAAGAGCCAGGTACTCACGTGGAGTAATTTAATTTGGTAACGACATGGTAGTACCTACCTACGTACAACGGCGTAGTTATGTGCCATCGGGCTTTCACAGCGCGAGTAACATTAAACTTTGGTTTATTATTACTGTAAGCTTACATAATCCTGAGCCAACGAACTTCATATAATGTTCACCGCGACCGGACGACATGAACTCTGCGTTAACAATTATAACCCTACACAGTAGGTACACAAGAGTGTTGCCGGACAGTTTTAACAATCACAAAGTCGAAAGCTGGGGTCCAGAGCTTAAGCTTGGAAATTAATATCTCTCGTATAAATTGGGGAAAGAAAAAAGCTCGCGAGTTATTTTCTCCCCATAAACAGATCGGCCAATTACCATAAATTCCGAGGACTTCTGCAATGACGAGAAAATAGTCTTCATGGGTGTGAGAAATTTTCGGTACCCATACTCACTCGAGACGTAAATACCTTACTCACTCTCTAAAATCGTGCCAAGTTTGTCCCCCAATTTCTTATACCCACGTCAGATTCCTGAGGTCTGAGACTTTCTCCCCCAGCAGTCCCATACGTATGTTTGAAATTCAGATATGATTTGATTTGGCTATTGATCGATCCACGTCATGCCAAGCTTGATAAATTTTCATCTCAGCAATCTGTCTACCTTCAATATTTCCAAATTATATATTTCTGAGGTTATTCGAGGCGCTAATCACACGGTTAAAAATAAATCCATGTCACCCCGTAATTAACGCAGTTAATCATTATCGATTACTGCGTGACAATGATAACCGATCAGGCTATAAATTTCACGAAATTTTTATTATTGACAAAGAAAAAAAATTTGTACCGTACGTTAGTTGAACATCTACGTATAGTATAATCTGATGAGAAAAAGCGCAGAAGTGAAAAAAGCTCATCCATAAATACATTTCCCGCGGATTATTCACGAGGGATATAAAAGAAAGGAGTTCGCTAAGTAAGAGTAAGGCGAGGAACTCGCGGGCGATAAATTCAGATTTTCAAAATGGCGTCGCCGGAAAACCCCCGATGGTCCCATTTCTTTGAGGATTAGTAACACGAAACAGACGTAGAATCTTGACGATGATGATGATGATGTACTGCGGTGGGTAGGTACAGGTACTTGTACAAAAGTCGCACAAAGTCGGAAAGCAAAAAAAAAAAAACATTTCCTCCGGACGATCGATCGAGCTTTATTTTAAAGCTGAATAACGAAAGTTCTCGGTACCTATATTCCGATCAAAAATTTTCAACGGCATGCTTCTCAGCTGTCTTCTAATAGATAGCTGTTCGAGTCAGACGAATTCTGACGTGACGTTAACAACACAATGCCCGTATTATGGAGCCAGTATTCGCTCGGCGCCGTAACGTAGTTGCTGACGTCATGAGAATACTGATCTCAACGATCGCGAATACCTCTTGATATGGATCCCAGGAAGAAGAACGAGCCGGGTTTCGCTTTATCTTTTACCTCACGGAAACGTAACTCTGTGAAAACGGAATCTTCGAAAGCTTTTTTCTCTTTCTTGAGCCTATCCCTTGTTAACCGTGACTTCAATGCGGAGCTTACGGTAATTAGATGGATCGATATTTTTTGTACCAGGTATGTAGTGGACCAGATTATTATATCGAATAGTGAAATGAAATAAAAGGCTCTACGTTGCTCGGGATGTCCCACATTTGGCACGAATGCAGCAGCATAGTTAGAAAAGTGTCAAGGGAGCTCTTTTTCCACTGTATATTGTGCTTTTGTGTACGTGGTAGCTACTGCTACTGCTCCGGTGAGCCGAATCGGGGCCAATTTAGTTGGCCCCAGGCCAAACACAAAATATATTAACATACAAATAACTCGAGACTACCCACAGCAGTGCCTCCCTATTTCTACCTTTGCGACGCACCATCCAACTATAACAATAG
Source organism: Macrophya alboannulata (assembly GCA_949628255.1). Taxonomy (NCBI): domain Eukaryota; kingdom Metazoa; phylum Arthropoda; class Insecta; order Hymenoptera; family Tenthredinidae; genus Macrophya; species Macrophya alboannulata. The sequence goes on from OX451208.1 coordinate 33,245,106, forward strand.
ATACCGTACAGTGGTACAGACTTTCGAGTAGATCCCATTTCATAAAATTACAAAAAAGACCAAAAAAAGGTAAAAAGTTTTTTACTTTTGTTGTTACTTCTTTTTCACTCTTAGTATCATTGTTTCCAGTGCTCGTATATATGAGCAATGTTATAATTTTCAATACAACCCTAAAAGGAAGAAAAAAAATATACACATAAGCAACGAACGAAATCCTCGCGAACCGAGAAACGAGAGTGAAATAAACACGTTTCCGGCCTCTGGTTTTTGAAAAAGTTTCAAGTTTTCAGAGCTCATACTCCCAGGTGAGCTTTAAACGGTAAAAGCACCCGCGATGTTGCGCGTCGGAGTGAAAAGGAACGTCAACATCGTCTTTGAAAATATGGATAATATCGTTTTTTGACGACTGTATACGGGTTGTGCAAATTGAATAAATCAACTGGGCATATTTTGAGATGTTGATATTACGTGTATCGAATGAACAAAAAATGAAAAAAAAAAAAAAAAAAGAGACTTATCTCGTTCGGGTTTCTCTCGGAATTTTCCGAGGTGACAGCTGCCGTTACTACTGCCGAGAAAATGATACTACATCGGTGTTTATAAGTGGAGAAAAGAAGAAAAAAAAACTTCTGTATGTAGGTAGTACGTGGTACCTACGTGTCTGAATAGAGCCAAAACCATCCGCAACTTATTTAATACGGTCTTCGGTAATCCTCAAGGGAAAACTTCTCGTTTCTGATGAAACGTGAGCCATAGAGTAGGAAGAAGAACTTTCGGGCTGTAGTTAGACATGAGATAAAAAATGGAAGAGAAAATACGGTAAACTTTGTTACCTTTGGTTCCACCAGTCAACCTAAAACACCGAAACTTCAACTTTATTGTCCGAAGTACAGGTCGACAGGATTTGAACAAAAGTTTAACAAGTTTTATGGAAAAATCTAAGTACATTGGTTGATGAAAAAAAAAAGCGCATTATGTTGCAGTTCCAAAAGCTCTGACGATCCCCTGCACAGATATATGTATAGTTACAAAAAACCGTGTCTCCGGCGAGTCCCAGGGTTAGAATAAGAAAGAAGAAGACAAAAAAAAAATCGTAAAACCGGCAATGAAACGCGAGAGCAGATGTCGCAGAAGATGAAATGAAGGGTGTGGAATCGAGCGATGCTTTGACAGCGAGTTTCCGGATTCTGATCGAGAATAATCAAATGCCTCCGGCACCCCTACCCCGATATGTAAGGGTATAGACGTATAGCATATATACATATACATATTTTCGTCGTAATCCGCAAGGGAGATAACTTGGGGGTGAAAAAAAAAAAGAAAGAAAGAAAGAAAGAAAGAAGTGTACATATTTCCGTGTACCACAGAGCACAGAAATTTCCCTGTTATGTATATTCTCAGTGATTGGCACTCTCTCTCTCACCGACCGACCGCGGCGCCTGTCCACGTTGTTGTTTTCATTCTTTACCGTCTCTATTGCACAGCATTGTTTCTCGCCTCTGGCAGCAATCAGGCGCCCTTTGTCGTCGAGCTTTATATTCCCTAATATCGAGAGTAACCCTTTGCCCTGCAGGAGCCATGCCGAGCTAAGCCAAGCCACGGGTTTCGACGATTACTTTCAAACGTGGAGGAGCTATAGGTATATATATACACCAGCCCTAAAATCTCCGTGCCATGAATATTAATTTAACTCTTGCTTTTGATATTTAAACAGTGTTGGGGCTGTGGTACAAATATGTGCGGTTTGTTCGGTAAATCGAGAGTCTCCCTGCTTTGACTGGTCGGAAATAACACCGAGGTATAAGGTAAAAGCAAACAGTGAAATCAGGACGCGAAAGACTTCCTTAATCATTATGAACCGCTGTTATACAGAGTTTTTGCAATTCACGCGAAGAGGCTGTGCGCTACCGAAAAATGAAGCACAGCTTTTCGTCGCTTTTACCTCAAAGCTAGAGATCTTTTTCATCTATCTAAAAAAAATCACGTGCCACCTTTTTTTCATCGAATTCCATCTAGTTAGGAGCGTTAAGCGATCGTGCATAGAAGGTAATCGTTGCGCCCCCCAATTACCGCGGAGGATTTCACCCCGTTAAAAGCGGGGATTTGGCTTTTGAATGTATTTTCTTTTTCTTTTTTTTTCCACCTGCAGCTGAGAGCTGCTTTACTTTTTCTTTCGACCTAGTTCCGAGCTGTAATACGGTGAGAATGGGTTTCCAAATTCTATTTGTAATTTTCTAACGCGAGAATAGGTACAACAAGTATAAGGAATGAAAGCGGGAATGAAAGACGGTAGCGGAAAGTAACCGGTAACTAGATTGGTAGGTACAATTTGTAGCTCTAACTTACTTCCAAGTTTTACGCTGCAATAGTTTTCCGGTGTAGCTGAAGAACCTAATAAAGGAAAGAGAGGAAATCCAGCTGCACCACTTCAAGCGGTTCGCTTCTTTTCCGATTTCTATCGTTTTGTAGCGTTTTTCTATCTCCGCTTTCTCATATTGAAAATATATATAGGCAAACCTCGGATCTTTACCATGGTTATATATGTATAATCGAAATGTTCTTATCCTCCGCGCGATCCTTCCATAACTCGTACCTATATACCTATACCTACTCCCCTCCTTACATTTCATATATGGCATATTAAATATGCAGTGTCGTACGTTATTTCGAACTCTTTGAGCTATCATCTCCTCATAAAATCTGGATAAAAAAATTCGGCAAGAAATATCAGTTGCTTTAGGTCGAACAATTTTTTAGAAGCATTTTGCCGGAGTTTTTTTACGTACGATATCTTTTGAACGAATCGACCGATTGGAATGATTCTTGCGGCGATCGAAAGGGTTTATCAAGACCTAGATTTGATTAGATTTTGGAGTCGATCGGTCGAGTAGTTTCAAAGTTATTCGAAAAATAAAAATTAAAAAAAATGTTTTCGATGTTTTCAGAGCATAACTCCTAAACTTTTCGTGCGATTAGTCTCAAAACTTAATCAGAGTTAAGTCTTGGACAGCCCTTTCGATTGACGCAAGATTCATCAAAATCGAACGATTAGTTTAAAAGATGTTGCACGACCAAAAATTTCTTTTTTTGTCGTACGATACCTTTGGAACGAATTAACCGATTTGAACGATTCTTGCGGCGATCGAAAAGGTATACCAAGACAATCTAACTGAATTTTGGAGTCAATCGGTCAAATAGTAGTTTCAAAGTTATTCGAAGAATAAAAATTGAAAATAACATTTCTTTAACTTGAAAGGTTTCGGCGGGAAGTTTCAGGTTTTTGTTTCCTTCGTTACCAATTTATTTTCTTCTATTGAAATCGAATCTTTTCACGTTGATAATTTCTTTCAAAATCTCATCCGTTCCCTGCAGTATAAGGGTAGGTACCGCTTCACCTATATATACGTATATAATATAATTAATGAAGGTAACAGGGTAGGAATCTGAATGACATAATTAATTATCTTCCCAGCGGCAACAATGAACCAAACTCGTCGATCGAAGTGATAAACGACCGGCTTTGGGCGGCTGTCCTGGCTCCGAACGATCCATTTCATAGAGTAAGTTTGGCATTTATATTGCCTACGCGGCTAGGCTACATCTCACGTGAACCAACCACGATTTCAGTTTCCTTAACCCTTCTCATTCGTACCTCGTAACTTCGGTGTGGGTGGGTATAGGTACTCAACGTATATTCTCGAAGTGCGATATAAATACATCGAAGTGATCTATCTATCGACTTTATCCAAAATGAGAAAGAGCATTGATCTTTCCGAATGATATATTCATGGAAAATGTTCAGGATCTAAAAATTCGTCACATTTTTGGGGATTGTCGAAAAAATTGATCACCAAAATTTATAAAAATATGTCGAATTTTTACATCCTTAATATAAATGTAACCCCTCAGAGCGAATTTTGAAAAATTCAAACAGCCCAACCAGGTGCCAAAATCTGAGGCACTACGTACGTATAGCTAAGCCATATTCAATTCGTGTCATAATACTAGATCTCTTGATGTTCGGTACATGCATAATACAGCCTCATCACAGCAGAGTGAATTATCTGCAATAGACGTGGGTTATTCTACGACTGACAATCTGTGCGGGTTTTCCTGGAGGCTGTAGGATCGTAGAGTTTCGTATCTACCCGGCTAGATCCTATAGAAATTTTTCATCTCTTTTATTCGGTTAGAAGAAAAAAAAAAAACAGGCTCTCAGTTCTCTTTGTGCTTTGCGTCACGAGTAAGGCAGCAATTAGCATTTTAATTACACTACTGAACTACCTGCAATAAAAAAAAAAACGACGAGAAATGGAAAAATAAGTAAGAGAAAAAAGGCAACCCGTGATGAAAAGCACCTCGCGTATAGGTGCTGTGCCCGGAGTCTTTTGAATTGATGCTTTATATAAAACTGTGTAATCACTTAATCGTCTAATTAACTTTGATCAATGGTCGTATTAAGGCGATGGAAATGATTCAGGGTGGATATTCGTTTCAGGGAAAGTTTTAAAACGCGGAATTAATGTCCCTGGTATAAAGAAACGATAAAAGAAAAAAAAAAGAAAAAATGGTATATTCTTATTACCTATGCCAAGACACGGAGCTTACCTACTTACCTACTAAAACGAGAAAGGAGCAGGACGTGTCATGATCCTCTTAAGAAGGCGGAAAACCTCGGAATAAGGAGTGGCCATGGTGGACTGCTGCGTTTCTCCTCAACGGGAAGAGCAAATTTCACCTCTTTTTTAAAACGAGAAGATAAAACGCGCGGATCTGAGCCCAAAACTGCTTCGAGCATTGAAACCGCGTGATATAAAAAATAGATAAATGATCTTCCATTTTTTTATTACGTCTGTATACCTACACTGCTAGTCATTTACGTAAGAAAATTGAGCACGAAGCTAGAAAATAAAAAGGTGAGAAGGTTGAAAACGACGCGTAATATCTCACGGCATCTTAATTTCTAATTGGATACGACCTAAAAAAAGAGAGAGAGAGGTCACAAATTTTGAGACCGTAATGTCACGTGATAGAATATTTTTCTGACACATAATTAAATCCTTGGAAAATGGCGATTTTCATTTCAAACTTTAATACATAACGTATTATTTTGTCCGATACTAGGTGCCGGCTGAATTCATCTCTGTCTGGTTTTGAAGGGGTTGCAAGGTTGGTTGGTTGGTTGGTTGGTAGGTAGTTTGAGGCGAACGGGACTGGAATCACCCATCAACCCGGTGAACTGACGGGCCCGTTTATCTCGGACACGAAGTGTTCTGCCACCCAGAGATTGTAATTACGTTTGCCCATTATATCTTCCCCATAAATCTCTGATATCTACCTGCTACTAGTTGTTTAGTTCAAGTTATGACGGGCACATCTTCGCTTTACGATATTCGTTTTGATATGCCGGTGTCAGTTGCCCCATTTCAACGTGCCAGTCAATTTAATATATACCATGTACAACCTCCTCGAAGACATGACAGATTCAACAATTAACGAAATATCGGATCATCTTGGAAGTTAGATACAGGGAACTGCGATATCTCGAATTATCCTACAATCCCATCCCAGTGAAAATATTTCTTCAAATTCCTACCAATTTTCAGCGACGTTCAAACTTTTCGTACGCTTTTTTTTTTTTATGTTTTTATAAGAAATTTTATCTCTTTCTAGTCTTATCGACAAAGCCAACTAATTTTTGGAATTACTACAAAAATCTAGAATTCCTTCTGAAACCCTATGAAATATCTGATCTTTCCAAAAAATTCGTAGAAATCAGCAGAGGCTTTCGTTAAATTCACAAGGGATCTACAATTTCTCTCAATTAATACGAAAAAATTTACAAATTTTTTCATGAAACACCATGAATTGTCTGAGTTTCCGTAAAAAAAAAAAAAAATCGTAGAAATTAGTAGAACTAATTCCGCTAAATTCAAACCGAGAGTCAAAATTCGGACGCATTAATCTCTGAACTCTCCCGATTTGTTCCAAAAGCTTTTAATGATAATCCAATCTCTTCGTTTAATGACATCGCAAAGTCGTGATCTGGGAACGAAATTTCAATTTTTGGACAATATAAATCCGTGGAATTATTCTTGGAGAAAAAGTCTCGGTGAATGAGGCTCGTGGAGCCTTTTGGGTTATCTTGAGGTCGAAGTAAAAAGTAGTCGGGAGTTCCAACCGAGAAGAAAGATCGTTAAGTTAATTACCGAAGGACGTGTTACGCTCGGTGGGGGTTGGAGGGGGCTGTTTTTCCACGATCTAAAAATGGTCTCAGCAATATTAAAGTCGTCTTTTATTTTGTTGCGGTTTGGTAAAACACCGTCAAACACATCCGGTGCAGTATTTTTTCTTCCTACAATAACAGGCTTGTAATTGTACCGAATTGTACAACTCACAGTAAAAATAAGGGCGCCAAGTATCGCAGGGATGTAGTGCCTACCTACTTTTGTTAAAAACCATTCGAACCAGACCGTCTGTAACTTATTACAAACCCTTTAGACGCAGATTGGTACATTGTGGTAGTGAATTACTGGGCGAGTGTTAACCCCTCTTTGGTCGAGAACAGGGGCCAAAAAGCAAGCAACCAGTCGAAAGGCCAATCTCTGCCTATTTCCCCGCTATTAATATCGAAATTTTAGCCCTCCGAAACACCTCGAGATTCCACTTTCAACGTGCTTTTCATCTCCTCGTTCTCATCCGAGATCTACACTCGACCTTGACGGTTCAATGAGCATCTCGAACCGATCTTCAACCCGTTTAATATTTTCACAACGGAAAATGGACGCGACTTTTATTTTTTCTTCTTTTTGGAGAATTTATTTATGAATTGATGAAGTCACTTAACATGTGTGTACGCAAAAGCCAGGCTCTTCGAACCCAGGTCCAGGGTCCTGGCAAACGGCTACGCGGGAAATTAAAAACACTTAACCCCCCCCCAGCCATAGCGGAGTTTTGATCATTACACTGACCCTCTCTAAAACAGATGGCTTTTGTCTTCTGACGTGGACATTCCGATGGGGTGAACTATTTCGGGGCTGAGGTAAAGCATTTCGGGGATAATTTAGTTACGAAGGGTCGTTGTTCAGCGGTCGACCATCGGAGGTAAACCGTGAATCATAATAGAAAGCTTGGGTCAGTTTCACCTTTGGTATATACTTATATACACATATATACAAGACGTGAGACCGACCGCGGTACAAAATCTTTGTAATGTTTTTTTCTAAACCCCGCGGGCCGCGTTGCGGGAGAAGATAATTTTTTTTTTTTCCATTCTTTTCTTTGTTCCCGCGAAAATTTTCCGAGCAAGTTAATTCGCCGTATAGGTTCAACAATGGCATGAGGGAATTAAATTTTAACCTTTTTAACGGTGTTATCAAAACCTGCAGTTCTACCCTCATATGAAACTAACACAACATATATAACCGTATAGAAATATAACCCCACTCCCGGATGTGACGTCAGCACGGCATAGAATAGCAAGAGCGAAAACGTGGGGCGTAGAATGGTTTCAGGTTTGGCATCCCTCTGCTTCCAGGATATTAAATTATTTTATGTTAAAACGCAAATCTCGTACGTGCCATCAGTGTGCCCACGTAGTTGTATATACGTTGTGTCTGTGTGTGAATAATCGCACCCGTTATATAGTATTTATGAATAAATGAAAAATCGCGGTCAGATATTCGTTAATGAAGAACCTATTTGATGGTATTTTCGTTTAATCGTTTGCTGTCTGTTATACTGTTATACAGGTTTGAAAAAAGAAAGAAGAAAATATTATTATAATCTCCTGAGTTTGGTTTAAGTTCTGACTTTTGAATTAATCCTGTAGGTTGGTTAAGAAAATTTTCTTTATCAAAATGAAACGGCCCTCCGTCACGTGGCAAACCTCGAGGTTATAACTTCGTTCGAACACACAACTTTAATCAGTTTAAAACTCTCCGAGAAGAATAAACCTCGCGGTGAGATGAGACGATCTCATCGCGTCGGTATACTTTCGTCAAGACTCTTAAAGTTCATCAAAATTGTCAATAAAACTCCCAAAAAGTGTAAAAAAATAAAAGACACACTGTACGCACATACGAATAGAAAATAATCACGCCCGCACTTTTGGGTTCCGAAAATTCTTGCACCGGGTTCAGCATAAGAAGATTGGCTCGACCCTCGAACCAGCTAGAAGATTGTCCAAACACTTTGAGTTTCGCGAAGCCGTTTCGAGAGTTCGGTGATAATGTTTAGGTCATGTACAGCTTTTACGACCTACTATCTAACGGCTGTTTCAAGATTACCTTCGCCGTATAACTAAGGGACGTTTTCTCAGTCAAATTTCTGCGGTACCGCATATACACAGTGCTGATCACGTACACAGCGAAGGGTGGCACACAAATTACGATTTTGACGACTACCAAAAAAAAAAAACGTTTTCTTGAATTTTTTTTTCTCTGAGGAAGTTCATTGTGCCCAACTCTCTCCTATGAATTCTCACCGCAGTTTCCTAAACTTCCGCCAAAATTGACCCCCTGCAGGCTTTATTAACTTTAACTTCACCCCGTTGTACTGCAGTAATATTATTATGGGCAGGTATAGTCGTCTAGCGATGAATTTTAGAACAGAATTCGCGTAGTACATACCAAATTACATAACATATATACGTAGTTATATATTGTATACATACACATGTATTGGAATCTAGGCTAGTTTGCCAAGGGGTAGAACGTAGGCCAAGTCTAAGCACGCGGGACCCACCTGGTTGCAATACACGGCAGATGTGTAGAGGCACAGAACAATCAAGACTGTTTTGCATAATATTCTACATTTGCAAACCCGTTGGTGGAATAAGGTGGATAGGTATGAGGTAAGGTGGGTATATCCAGGACTGTTCCGAGAGTTCCGTATATTAGAATGTGATGTATAGCGTGTACGTACGTGAACGGAGGCGAGTCAGTTGTTTCGGTTATTAAATTTATGTAGGATATGAATTTCTACGAGCCTAGACAAGAAGAGTTTTTCGTTTAATTGGTTTCATTGACCGGAATGAGCTTGGAGCGAATCGAGCCTTGGCTTCGAGAGGAAAAACAAATCATTTTTCTGTTAGTAACAGGATGAAAACGGCCGATGAATCTGCAGACGGCGAAAAGTTCGATGGTCAAAATATAAATCCAACATTCCCCGAATGAAATTTGACCGTGCATGGATGAAAAATTTCGACATAAATATCGGCGACTCGGTGCAGCACGTTTTAGATTGAAATCCAGTAATTTTATTCCACCCCAACAATTCCCGACGATCAATGCTCCGCAACACCTATGCGGTTATTCTCTGCCTCACTGATCCGGTTCACCCAAAGTGCAGCAATCCTGTAACAGCAGCAGTAGCAGCAGGAGATCGTCTCTTGCTAAATTATTCGCCACTTTGTCGGCTATATAATTTCGATATCGAACGACCGTTCGAATTAAAATACTGCAGGAACTGACCATGAAGTGGAAACATCGTTGGATTATTTCGATTTTCGGGTATATGTAACATACACGTCGATCAATGCGAGAAAGCATTAATCGAGCATCCCATCTTTAACGCTGCCCGCAGCTCTCGCCTGAACAAAGTTGGATCGAGGTTTCTGGAGGGAGTTTTGTATACAAGGGAAAAACGAGTGGGCTCCACTGGACCGACCACCCTTTTTTTTTCCTCTTCTCTCCTCTCTTCTCTTCTACTCTACTCGCTTTCTCGATTTCTCTCATCCTCTCAATGGTACAGTGAGGCCATAGATTCCTCCGTCAATGCCTTTATCCTGCAGGTACTTTTCGATCTTGGACTATTCGAGATGGTCGATCAATGTGGAGCACGTCCTTTTCCCTATCCCGAGGGCAGAGTTCCCTCATATCACGGATAGATACTATTTACTTTACCTTTTTTTTTCTCGATTTTTCTCGTTTTCTATTCACATTTTCTTATCTCGTAGTTATACACTACAATCATTCCTACGATCACGTCCGAAAAATAAACACCATAATCGTCATTATCTCGAAATCTCGAAAATAATTGTAATTTTGATAAAAATTTATGCAAGAAAACTTATAGAAGGTTTTTTTTTAGCAAGGAATCCGACATTCTATACATTTTCGAGCTCCGATATTTGCCGTTACGACTCTATTTTTTATTTGGTTTTGTTCTTCGTTTTTTTTTTTTTTTGTTTTTTTTTTTTGTCGAATTTTATTTCAAACTCCGTTTCAAGCGATTAAATTGTGGCTTGAAACGATATAAAACGAATATTTTGGGGTCACAGGTTTACATAAAAAACTAACAAAAAAAAAAACCCCCAACAACAACAAAAATAAAAATTCAAATGAAAAAAAATAGAAAAAAAAAAATACACCGACCGTGCGCTTCGCTGCTCTATTCACGAGAGGAAAACTATACGCTGTCTGACCACAGCGGGATATTTCTACTTCGCTGAACGAGTAGGATAGGTGTACACACTGCCCGGATACATATTCGTGGCGTGTATGGGATACGTTATACGTATATAATATATAGGAGAAAAAAAGAAATATAAAACAATGAAATAAATTATTGAGAGACACACACATCGTTTTTTTTTTTTTTTTTTTTAGAATAATTTTCTATAATTATCACGTGTATAATCGTCGTTTATCAATCAACGTGAATAACAATTGATTATAATTAAATAGATTATTGAAAATATTGTGCTTTTTACGATGAAGTTGACATATGTATGTATTATATATAGCTCTGCATATATTATCTATTGATTATAAAAGACATCGAAATAATCTCATTTATGGCGGGCCGGGTTGAAATAGAATCAAGATTGTGGGAGACCTTGGGGGTAGATGGTATAGCTACCCCGATATTTCCTCGAAGATAATTTTATCTGCAATCTAGATACATGTACGAGCTGGTTTCGAAGAATACGGTTTTGGGGTAGACGGTGTTTTTAGGAATATATATATACAGGGTGTCCCAGAACTAAATGTCCAAAATGAAAGGCGTCCTAGAGGAGGTCGAACTGAGTAAATTGTCCCGAAGAACATGGGGTCTGCGAAGTCGCGTTCGCGAGATATCACAAGTTAAAAAAAAAAGTATCGCTTTGCGCCGCGTCGCGTCGGCGCAAAGCGATACTTTTTTTTTTAACTTGTGATATCTCGCGAACGCGACTTCGCAGACCCCATGTTCTTCGGGACAATTTACTCAGTTCGACCTCCTCTAGGACGCCTTTCATTTTGGACATTTAGTTCTGGGACACCCTGTATATATAAACATAGGTATGCGTATATAAGGTAGCTCGCGTCCTCCTCAAAAGCGTCACGCATAAAATGGGGTGCCTACATGAAACGGGTAAAAAGACATAAAACAGTATACCTACCGAAACATTAATTCACTCCTACTCCCTCCCTACTCCCCTCCGCCCCCTGCCCCCCCTCATCGCATTCCTCTCGCCGTTATAACCCTCCACTTCACTCCTCACCGGATCTTTCTTCTGCACCGAAGAATTCTCAACGGGCTATACGGCGCGTTCTTTTCGCAACTTTTTTATCCAAGGACTCGGCAAACAAGGGCAGTTTTTTTTTTTTTTTTTTTTCTGTCTTTTTTTCTTTGTTTTCTTCTCTGTTTATTTCTTTTATATTTTTTCTGTTCTTTCTCTCTCTCAGTTTCTATTTCTCTGTTTTCCTCTCTATTTTTTTTTTTCTTTTTTACACTCCCTATATATATATCGAATTACGGAGCACGATATATCAACGAAATCCAAAACTTGACAGCATTCGAGTATTTTTCAACGTCACGAGGGTCTTGATCATATCGTAAACTTACGTTTAACGGTTGTTATAGGTATACGTTTGAAAAACACAATCTTAATTAACCACCCCTTGGATATAATTACGCTCAAATTACCTGCACGAGGAATAAAAAAATCAAATAACAATTAAGAATATGTATGTACGAAGTTTTCGATTTGATTTTTCATTTCATATATTATAAATCTATGTCTGGAGAATCTGTAAAAATTTTTTTCGAATTTTTGCAATCAACCCTTTCCGAGTTATAAATTTTTTCAGCCTTAAAAAAATAAGGACCTTTTTTAAAATTCTGAAAAAATTCACAAAAATTCTGTTGATAATATAGAACAAGCTCTCACTTCCAGAAACGTGGGCAGAATTTTTCGTATATTTATTTTTCTTTTTTTCATTTTTCAAAAATTTTGTTTTCTACGATGCTTCATTAATGTCTTTCACGAAATCACCTACTCACCTCCTTTTCAATATGACAAAATATAAGATCAAGAACTCCAAAAAATCTGAATGGTGCAGGTTCGAAAGATTTTTGGTAGGATAAAAGTCATTTTTTTCGAAGAAGATTTTAGAAAAACTAAAAAAAAAAATGTAAGAAATATTCTGCCCACGTTTCTGGAAGTTGGAAGTTGTTCTATATTATCCACAGAATTTTTCTGAATTTTTCCAGAATTTTGAAAAAGGTCCTTTTTTTTTAAGGATGAAAAAATTCATAGCTCCGAAAGGGTTGGCTGAAAAAATTCAAAAAAAAATTTGACAGGTTCTCCAGACATAGAATGACATAACATATGAAAACAAAAATCAGATCGAAAACTTTGAGGTCCAGAACCGTGTTGTTTTGACGTGGACAGCCACATGAATTTAAAAGCTTTCAACGAAGTTGAATAATAATTGTCAATATACATTGGTTTTTGCCAATTATTTCATTCCCTTAAAAGTATACAGGTATGTATGTACATATAGATATGTATACCCTAACACGTATTGTATGTAGTACATGTACCTGTGTATACATATATGTATATATAGTATACCTACACATATCCAGGGGCATCGTTCAACCGTAACATTTCACAACGCTTAACACAAATGAAACGATGGTGTCTACAAAAAAAAAAAAAAAAAAAAAAGACAAACAAATGTTTACTGCTAACGTTCAAGCTCACGGTTTGTATACACGTATAGGTACCGTGCCATTTTTTCTCATCCCCTTTACCACCCCCTCAGTCCTGCAGGGCATCATCTACAACCATCAACCAACGTCTACCGAGCTACAAATCTGTCGTAAAACAAAAAAATAAAAATAAAAAAAAAAACAGGACGATTTTTTTTTGTTGTTTATTTTCATTCTCAAAAAAAAAAAAAAAAAAAAAAACGGTGCGCGTAGGTAGGTAGGTAGGTAGGTAGGTAGGTAGGTACCAATAAAATTTTCAACGCCGTATAAAAATGACAGTTTACATTTTTCTTTCTGTTTTTTTTTTTTTTTCTTTTTTTTTTTCGTTTTCTTACCTCACACTTTTTTTCTTCCCCTTTTTCTTATCTCTGTTAAATTTTATCTCACGATCCCTCAACGCCTATATACTACGCGACTTATTACATCTTGTTATACCTATATACATATAATATAATATATATACATATATACGTATAACGTACGTTACGCGTAGCAGACTTTCATTACCACCTTAATATTTACCTACCCCATCCCCCCCCCCCCCCCCCCTGCAAGCTTTTACTGAAATTAGTTTACCGCAAGAAGTATAGAAAATTTACACGATTCTTAACAAGAGAAAAGAAAAGAAAAAAAAAAAAAAAAAAAATGAAGGAAAACAAAAAGAAAATATTGAATTAAATTAAATTGAACAAAAGTTTTCTTTTTTTTTCTAATATAATTAGGTGTAATAACATCCCTTATATAAAGTCGTATAACCACAGAGATGGGAGAAGAGTTAATGAGATTTTTTAAAAACTGTATACTATATTCACCTGTATACCTATATGAAAATTTCCGACTTAAATTATCTATGTATGTATATCTGAAATAACAAAGTTTCATTATACTCTCGGAAGCAATTTGAGTATAGTATCAAAGAGAAGAAAAAAAAAAGAAAAAGAAATGAAAATAAATTGTATAATAATGGAAAAGAAATTGAGCGCTTCTAATGAAACACCGTTGTACATAGATACATACATATACATAGATATAAATATATATATGTATAAATATATATTTCGAGGCGTTAAGTAATTAGAAAACCGATGAAAATATCTAGAAGGGCGGAGGGTAAGGGAAGGGGGTTGGGGGGGGGGGCCCTACCACCCGCGCGATTCACCGCGTTTCATGAATCAAAAATTTCGCTATACCCTGCAGAAGCCTTGATTATCAATCACGCGAAAGCTCAATCGCTTTCGAAACACCACACCACACCCTCTCGCCTTGCTTTGGCTCGTCTCGTCTCGTCTCGTCTCGTCGCGTCTCGTTCTCTTCAGTTCGTAACAGGATAATGTTCCTCTCGGAGGCTCGAGAAGAAGTAAAAAAAAGAAAAAAAATGGAAAAAGAAAAAAAAAAGAAAAAACTTAAAACTAGAGGGACAAATTTTTCAAGCGTTACTCACCACGTCGATCAATTGCGAGAGCTTCAACTTGATGCATACCCGAAGAACGTCTGAGGTGTTGACGACAGGTCGTACCAGTTTATTGTAGTTCGATAGAAGATCGTCGTATAGACGTTTCGCGTCCGGATTTCCGGCGACCGCGACGTGGACTACCAACGCCGATAGAAGCCAGACCCTTAAAGTCTCCCCGATAATGGGGGACATCGTGGTCCCCTCACGATACTACCCCACCGCGGCTATCTTATTTCTGTTTAATTTATTTTTGTATTTTTTTTTTTTTTTTATATATTTCTTTATCTTGCGTCCGCACTGATTATATTTATCGCCAAATTACGCGACAGCGAGATTTTTACCTGATTTAGAAAAAAACAAAAAAAAAAAATTAAAAATTAAAACACGAAATCAAAGAAACAACCAGACCACGAAGTGTATCACAAGTATTATTCACTTATACTGTTTTGTTTTTGTTCTTTTTTTTTAACACTTTTTCGAAAAAACTGATCATATGTATATACCTGATGAAGACAATTATTTATGTATTATACTTTATACAATCTTACAAAGATATGTAGAAAGTAAATTAATTTTCTCACTACTTTGAAGATTTTATTTGCTTTTTATTTTAATTTATAATTTTTTTTTTTTAATTTTTAGTCCGGGCGTGGGGTCCTCGCGATATATACGTTTAAAGTCTTTTCGATAACAGAAAATTGAAAAATAAAAAAGAAGAAAAAGTACAGTAGAAATTGGGGAAAGAGAATAAGAGAGACAGATCGGACACTTATTATTCGAGATTCGGAGTTTCGATTTGGGACAGAAAGGTGAGGCCGAGGTCTTGAGGCCTAGAGCGAACGCTGTCTGAATTCTTTGGGCGTTTGAAAGCTATGGAGATTACGTTAGGCGAGGGTTGGAATTTAAAAAAGGGCTGGAAGATGACTTTTCTCTCTTCATTTTTTTTGCTTTCTTTCCCTCTTTTTTTCTCTTTATCTTTTTGTTTCTTTTTATCTTTTTTTTTTTAACCCTCCCACGCGTAGGTATATCTTTCGAAACAAAAAAAAAAAAGAAATAAATCGACTCGGGATAAAATATACACGATCCAAGAACAATTTTCTGTTCACAATAATCGCACGTGTTAAACTCAAGAAGAAGAAGAAGAAAAAAAAACAAATTTCATCTCGTCCAAATCGCGCATCTCTTGAGATCCTGAATTCAAAGAATTAAAACAAATTTCAAGCAAAAAAAAAAGAAAAAAAAAGCTAAACGATTTGTCGTGAACGACATTATATTTCCGATTTATGAGTTTCCGACTGAATGCAGTATATTGTATAACAAGTATTGAAATCTTTACCAGCTCAGTTTCCGTATAGAATCGGTCAAAGTTTTCATTTTATTTTCATTTTCAATTTTTCTTTCTATTTTCTCTTTTATTTTTCTTTTCGTTTTCTTATATATAACGTCAACTGTATCGCGAGTAATTGGAAACGTATATAGGTACGTACCTATGTATCGAGAATAGCGAGAAGCGCCTGGACGCTCGCGACTATACTATATAGGTATAATATATGGTACCTATAATACATACATACAGGTATATATACCCAGGTACCATTGCGGATTCAAAGTTATCTGAAAGTTTGCAATCGCGATAGGAATTGTACACGGTAAATCCGATTTCCTAGATATCTATAAGTGAACCCGAACCCGGATTTTACCTCCCTTATCCCCTTAGTTCCTTTCCTCCTCCCTGTCATCCCCCCTAACCCCCCCTGTTTTATTCAAGGAAATTGTATTTCCGAGCTACCGAACATCACCCCCCCGCAACAACAGCTAGGGGTAGTCAGCAGACGAATTAATATATATACAGTCAGGTAGTTGAAAATGTTAAGAGTGAAGAAATAAAAATGAAAATGGAAATGGAAATGGAAGAAAAAAAAAAGTACAAAAAGAAACTGAAGATCGCACTTCTGTTATTATAATTATCGTCCTCGTTATTATTTCAATGATTACACACAAAGACCCCCGCGATCTCCAAGGGTTCCGCGGGATATCATATAATCATACCGCGAATGAAAATAAATATATCGAAAGAAAAAAAAAAAAAGAGAGAGAGATACAATTCGAATGGAACGAGGAAAAAAGTTGGAAAAAAAAACCATTTTTTTTTTCGTCAATCTTCGAACTACAACTATTTTTCGTTTGATTCAAATTGAATAAAAAAAAAAAAAATCGTAAAATTTTATTTGTATTTAGAAAAAAAAATTTTGGTAGTTTGGAAAAAAAAAAAAAAACAGAAATATCCTACCTTCTCATATACACGCGTGTTTTTTTTTTGTCATCAATGAGGTATAAAAAATATATTAGGATAAGATCTATAATTTTGAAATTGCTTTTGTTTTTTTTCTTCTTCTTCTTCTTCAATCGGTAAAATAACAAAAAAAAACGCGGTGGTTTCACTTCGACAACAACGAACTCGCGGCTTATTATATCCGTGGGGGGTCGCAAAGGCACTAATAATTATACTCACCGTTATGAAATTAGTAAAAACATCACGACGCGGTCACGGAGGGTGTGTTTAAAATTGCTCAATTTCCATGGAGTAAAATGAGGAGGAAAGGGTTGGGTGCAGGGAGTTGGAAGGGGGTCGGTAATTAAGTAAGGGTGAAACGGGCGGGCAGAAAAGACACTGACCTAAGCAGCGTAACACCTCACTCCTGACCGCGGTACACTCTTAACGTTTTATCTCCTCCGTTTTCTCTCTCTCTCTTTATCTCTCCGGCTTTCCACCCTTATTCTCTCTTCTACTTTTTCTCTATTTTTTTTTTTTGTATTTTCTTTATCCGTTCTTCTCGCTTTATTTCTCTCCCTCTCTCTCCTTCTCTTTCTCTATTTTTCTCTCTCTCTCTCTCTCTCTCGCTCGCTCGCTCGCTCTCTCTCTCGCTCTCACACTCGGCTGCGCAACCGTCCTCGCACGCACTTCACCCGCGACTGAACCGAACCACGGCCAGGGGCTGGTCGGCGGGAGGGCGCCACCGCGCTACCCCCAAGTACCACAAGGGATGCTGCGAGACCTGGACCAAAATGCGCGCGCGCCCGCGCCGCGGCGCGACGCGACGCCAACCCGATGTGTGTATACTGTACCTTATACCCTTCACCCTATACCCTACACCACCAACCCGACGAGTATATACGACGACGCGGATACAGAACGAAAGGACAAAGAGGCGCCGAGGAGAACATCAGCTGTTACCATCCTGAGATTTTCATTCGGCAATGAAGAGCTTGCAAAAAACTAGGCTAGGGAATATACCGGCCCCTACCACCCCTCGACGCTTCTGACCTTCGCACAGATTTTTTTTTTGTCTTTTCTTTGATATTTGAAGATCAGTATTGCGCATTCTGATGCGAACCATGAATTATTTTCGGCAATGGAAAGAGCTTGGCAGAGCTTTTTTTGTCCGTTTCATTGGTCGAGAAATTCAAGTTCCGAATTTTGAACGGTAAAAATTAAGAATCTTAATGTTTTCGGATTCAGCTGTAGTTTATAGAAAATTTCGGAATTTGAAGTTCACGCACCGAACGTCGTCGTGCCGCTACATGAAATTTTCGGATTCTCTGAGTTTCCGAGTTTTTTTCAGCTGTCTGCATTCCGATCTTTCGAAATTTGGACAATCTGCAATTCAACGTTTCCGAAAATTCGAAACCGCCTTAAATGAGTTCGGAACTTTTTAAATTCGGAACCTCGACCCGGCACTTTTATGGGAATTAGCCGGAGGCTTGAGTCGCGGGATTTGGGTGAAAAAAAAAGAAGAAAAAAAAAAAAAAAAAAAGAAAATACAAAATTATATCTCTCGGAGCTTTTTCTTTGCGAAGCGTAAAAATGCTCACTTCACTACGTGACTTGAGCTAAAATTGTTTTAAGTGTGGTTAGGCGGTGTGTTCCTCTCTCGACTCCTCTGTGCAAAGCAGGGCAAAAGATGTTGGCAAAACCTGGAAAAAGGGGGCGAAGACGAGGGATAGGGGGTAGAGATGGGTGGCAGAAAAGATATTAATGATCGCCGCTTCACTTAAGCCCCAAGCAGAAAAATATTCACTAGCTCTTAGCAGCTGAGTTTCACGTCCCTCACGTCCCTCACAACCCCAGCTTCTGCTTCTTCTCCTTCTTTTTCTTCTGCTTCGTCTTCTTCTTCTTCGTCTTCTCCGTTGCCTTCTTCTTCTCTGCAAGCATATATAGTACACGAGGCGTTGCTATGGAGACCAGATATTTTTTAATTCCTCTTTCACCCAGGAAGTGGTAGGATGCCCACTGCAGCGATTAAGTCCTAAGGCAAAGGACTCTACCGACACTCACGAAGCCAAGACCCGTACCAATTAGATTTAATTTAAGATTTTTACAGCCAAGACTTGAATCGAGAAAACTGCAATCTCTTAAGATTCTCATTTACTTATCAAAAGCTCGCTGTGGATAGAGCTTTGGATAAAATACCAAAACTCTCAACTCGAACTGAGAGAACTCTAACGAGAAAATTACTGACACATCGTAATTACGACATGTTTCATTGCCTATTTTCGGGAGAAAGGCTCCATGAACCGAATCGATGTGAGTTTTTATTTTGCAGAAATTTATTATGGCACATACGTTTCTTATTGATAACACAGTTCAGTGGGACACAGCACGCTTTACAGATATCGTGTCAGGCGGGCTGATGAATTCCGAAGAAAACGTTAGCACCTACCTGTGTATACCTATATCGAAAAAGACCTGGCATCGGTCCAAAGATCTTCATCGTATCAGGACCCACCCCAGTACTTGGGATTTTCCGGAACTGAACCCCTCGAGCAAACGCGTGAATTTGGTAGAAGTATATTGGCCCGATCGTCAATCGAGTACTAAAATTCTTGATCACTTAATTCGTTTAGAGAGAGCGAGAGAGAGAGAGAGAAAGAATTGAAAGACTTTTCCACTATCTGTAATTACCGCGGATAATCTGACGAATTCAATTATTTTCGGCATCAAAAAACAAAATTCACCTTCTGCAGAACCGTGATTCGATTCGAATCTCCGGAAGAAATGAATGATGACCGTGTTATTTGAAAAGGTAAGAAAGGTAAGAATCCAACGGTTTCTCCACGATTCGCGGACTGTTCCGGTGTTGAATGGAGCGAAAAGAACGCCTCTAAGCCTCCAAATCTCCGAGGCCCATCTGACAATCACGATCCAAGTTTTCTGCATCCAAAATTCAAGAAAATCCTTTAAACTCCTTAAAAGGACCACAAAATGATCCCGGGAATATGCATTAGGCGTGTTTCTAATTGACTGAATTTTCTGAAGCGAAATATACGTATTGCAACTTTTTAACCACCCGTATAAAATTTTTGCCAAAAATATATACGTCTATAATTTTTTATTTTCCTCGACGTGACGGTTTAAGACTTCGAAATATCTCATCGATCATGCATTATGGTATAAGTACAGAGAAGAATTTTGGCAAGATGAATCGCGCGAGTCATCGTCCAGTCATCAGGCTGTCAGGAGGAAAAAAAGTTAAAGAACAAATAATACCGATGAGAACCCATCATAAATCGATAACTTTAGTTATAGTATAGAAGATCAAAATTCTAGTTCGGGAACGATCATCGATGTTTAATTAATATAATTTGTTTGCCGATCGTGCCTGGGGTAGGTATGTACAAACCTACCTACGTTATACGTATCTATACTCGATTTTCTCGGATAACAAACACGGGGTTAATTCTATCAGCACACTGCTTGAACAGCACAAAAACCTATTTTGGGTTTTCTGGCGTGATTAATTAATTATCAAATGCATATGAAAAAAAAAGAATGAAAATTATCAAAAATTGACTCGTTTAATCGTCTGTGAATCCAACGTTCGCATTACTGAGCATTGGGTCTATTAATACAAGTGAAGAAGAGAGAAAGGGAAAAGTGGAGGGAGAATTTTCGCGTGAGATAACGCGGGTTGTGTTAGATCTTTGCAGGAGAATATTGCTGACACTGATTGTGGGGATAGGACAGGAGCTGAGAATCGGGAAATGAAATAGCAAGCTAGACGTTATCTGGTGAGAGATGATTGTGAAAGAAAAGAAAGAAGGAAAATGTTCGGAGTTGACGAAGGTTTCGAAGAATCCGAAAAAGTGGAAAGGAAAAAAAAAAAATAAAGAAAAGTGAGAAACAAAAAAGAAGTGCTTGTTTAAAGACAGCGTAGCTGTTCACGTGTGAAAGCACCCTTATTTCTCTACTGATTTATTCATGCCCTGGGACAGGATAAAAGCGGGACTGTGGCAGGAAATACTCAAGTGAGCAGTAGAGCGCGGCCCTGGCGCTTTCTCGCGGAACGTACGTTAGAAAATGTTTTTTTTTTCTTCTTCTTTGTTTCTTTCGATGAATATTATAACACTATAACTGTGTTCGATGATCGATACGATTTTACTCATCGAATCGACAACCCCATAGGCACGTATGTATAAGTTTCATGCCTAAAAGTGCGTATGAAATTTTTCCAAAAAAACAGGAAAAAAAAAAAAATCCCTCGCCCTTTGAAAGAGAGACGAAATGATGTGAAATTAAATGACGTGAGGAAATGTAATCGTCCTTCGAAAAATAAACAAATATGTATCAATTATCCTCGAGGGATTGAAAAAAAAAAAAAAAAAAAATCCGTGAAATATCGTCCAGATGCAGATTTTTTTTTTTTTCTTCAAATCAAGTATACACTTCGTACCCACCGTTAAATCGTATATAATAAAAACATGCAGTAGATAACGTGCATATACATAAACGCATCGAAAATCCCAAGGGTGTGAAAATAATACACGTCACACGTGGGGGTCATATAGAAAATACCCCCGGGTATTGAAAAACGGTGTTTTTTTTTTCTCTTTTGGATAGCAGATGACCGTTATTACCGCAGAGCTGCTTTAATGCATATTTTCCACGTAGCTGTGTAGCCAATAAGTTACGTTCACACACGTGGCTAAAAAAAGAGAAGAAAAAAAAAAACAAAAAAGATAAACTTCGAACGTTTCATATATCGTTAAAATTATAACCTATAGCACTCGGTAATTATTGATTCAAATTATTTTATCCAAGGGACTGAAAACGCGACCAATAAATTTTTTTTTTCATCACAGTTCTCGTTCCTTTTTTTTTATATTTATTTATTTATTTTTCCTCTTTTTCTTTTAGCGATTACTTTGTCACCTATACACCGACTCACACACACACACACACACTCGTCCGCCTAACGACTCGTAACAATTTCCGTTATTGCTGTGTTTCTGGTACAGGGTAGGTATAGTATATACGTTGCGGAGCTTACGAGGGTCGTTGTCGTAAACACCCTCGGCTGACACGGTGGTTAAATAATTATTATTCTCAATTCGTTAGGAGTTTATCGACGCGAAATAGCAGGCGGAAAATTCGTCGGTTATTAAAGGAATGATTAAAAAAAAAGAAAAAGAAAAAGAAAAAATTTTTCCACGGCTTTAATGTGTACGCACCCTTAAACTTTTCAATAGTAGGTATCGAGGTTCGGGAGGGTTGGTATCGAACCGAGACCCTGATCCCTGATGCGCGATACCACCAGAGAAAGAGAAACATATACATAATAATTTTTGTTTTTTTTTTTTAGGAAAAGGGAGAATCGAACGAGTCGTAAAGCGCGAAAAACGACGATTTTCGACTCTCGTTCTGATCTCAATACCGCGAAAATGAATTTTCTAAGGGTAGGTAATAGACGTTATTCATAAAAAAAAACTTATCCAGAATTTGAATCCCTAACTTTTCATCGTCCAGCTAAGTTTCATGAACTCTTTATCTCAGGAAATGTCGAGTGCTCCTTCTCGGAGGGTGAATTAATACTAACTTAGGCGTAAATCTGCAGTACGAAGTTTAATTACAAAACGAATTGATTAAAGATTTTCGGAAATTAGATTTGAAATATAATTTTAGGACAGGTTTACGCGATCGCAACAAAAATAAAACCTCTTTTATCATACATATAAAACTTCTGCAGTGATTCGGCAATTCCGCAACCTGCAGACTGCAGTCTAGCCTGGCCGGTTTTCCAGGTGCCAATTCTGAGGTCAGGCTACAAATTGCCCCAGAAAACGAAGATAGCTTAAAATCCATCTATTCTCTGGGTTCTACTCGCTCCTGTAGGTCCATCTATTCTATTCCTTTCTATATCCAGCTCGCTATTCTTTCCCCAGCTTTATTTCTATTTCGAGAAGACTGTAGATAGAAATATAAGGATTGCTAGGTGAAGTCTTGTCAATAAGAATTGCACTTTCTTGCTGTTTCTAAAATAAGAAAAAAAAATTAACACGTGTGAACGAATTATTTTGATTTTTTATACGATATTGTAAATTCATGTGAAACATTGACCAGTCATGGATTCAAACGACTTCGATAAAACGGTACGATCATATTATACCCTGTATACGGCGTAACTTGAGCAAGTAACAACTTTCGAACAATGAAAAATTGATTTTTAATTTTGGGTCACACGGGCGAGTGAGCCGAACGTCGAACGATATATGGGAGGTTTTGTGAAAAGAGACCGGAAGCGACGTGTGGGATGGTCATAAATTGTTAAATTTTGATAAGTGGTTCGATAAATAAAATTTTTCACGGGTTTGTAAAATAGTCGACGAGCAGGGATCGGCGCCCTGTGGTACCTGCAAGTTATTGTCCTATTTGTCCATCGATATATCATATATTCGTATATTTATCTGTTAACCACGTTGTTAAAAAGCCAAAGACAAGACTGAATAAATAAAAATGAAAAACGTTCGCGTTCGTAGAAATTTTTGAGATGTTTTTTTTTTTTTCGTTTTTTCTCTCATTTCTCGTCTTACCACGGGACGCGCGGGTCCCTTCCTCATAATAAATGTCAAGCTCCCAACCCTGCAAGCTCTTAAACAAGAAAACCATCCTATGTACACATACATACAATAATATATAGGTATATACACACGTTGCCAGTTCTGGTTAAACTTCGGAGCTTGCGAAGTAATGAATACGAAGGGGACGCTTTTTTAACTCTTGTTTGAAAAAAAAAAAAAAAAAAGAACAAACGTGAAAACTCGGATTTTTTTTTTTTTTTTTGAACTATGTACGCAGCATGCGAGCCAAATTCGTGTCACTACTGATTACGGCCGTAAGTCAATTGGACTTGCAAGTTGACCCGCCATTTTTCTGCGAACTTTATTTTCGTTAAGATTTTTGTTTTATTCAAAATTTGAGAAAAAAACAAACAAAAAAAACAGAAACGAATTTGAGGATAGACAGGACAATTTATCCTTGAAAAAAGCTGCGGAACTTTCGCGTTTTTTCATATAGACGATCATGACTTATTTGACAGGACATCGATATGCAAACTGCAGATATACCTGTACATATATAGGTTCGATAAAGGAAGAAAAAATGTGAAAAATAAAAAATAAAAAAGTGTAAATCAGTACCTCGTAACACTCCCCTGTTCGCTTGATGACCCAGATCCTAAGTTAGGGAAGACATACAGAACAGCATCAGCTGTATATAAGACGCATAAACAGGGGTGGAAAAGAAGTTCGACTAGGGAGGGGCGATAAGCTTATGTTACAAATATTCGTTGACACGTTTCTTATTCAACTTGGATTATAAGTGGAATAAAGTGAACAAGAAGTCGTTTTTTTTTTTGGTTTTTTTTTTATTTATTATTATCAGGGGTTCATTTCGACGCTAACTAGAGGAATAATCAAAGTTGAAAACTAATTCAAAAGTTACTTTCAAGCCAGTCTTCTAATCCACCGGAACCCTACAAGTATTTTCCCAAATTTTTTCCCCTCTCTTTTCTGTGCAAGAAAACACAAAAAATAAATTTAACAAATCAATGTATGAAAAAGTTTTACAGCCCCTAAAAATTTTTCACTTCGAATCAACCCGCTGGATGTTTTCTTTCCTTAGAATATGGAAATGAAAAGAAAAAAAAGGACTGAAATAAAAAAGTAAAGCTAGGAATGGACCTTTCAACTCCATACGATCATCTCGCTTCAAATATCTGGACAGAGTGGACTTTGGCTTTGACCGATAAAACCGGACTTATAGCTACCTTTTTTTTTTTTTTTTTTTTGGATTTAAACTAAACGTGGCAGAAGTTATTCGCGTCTTTCCTGTCTACATCCGCGTACATAAAACAACCCGCATTTCTACTCTTCCAAAGATTTCCAGGGTCCAGACTGTATCCACCCGCTACATTGATCTCGGGCTGCGGTAGATCTCCTCGGTTCTATAGTATTTTAAAACTGGCAGACAGCGCTCGAGCGAACAGAAGTCGAAAAACTTCCGGCCAGACATAATGGCGCTCGGTGAAGCTACATAATTTATGCCCAAAACTTTTACCCCTCTCCAACTGCAGTTATTTATCGCCCTAACGCCCTCAGGTCTTAGTCTTTTTCTGCTTTTTTATTTTTATTTTTTTATTTTTTGGCTTATTGTTTCTCCCTGTTTTCTATCTTTCGAATTTTATGCTTACTCACTTACGCAGATCAAGGAAAAAATAATTTTCTACACATAGATACACAGCAAAAAAAAAAAAATGTATATTTCGATCAGATGAGATATAACTACAGGTTTTATCGAATCGTCTTAAATCGATAGGAAATATAAATCCGAGTGAATATTTTTTTATTCGTATTTTTAATAGGTCCAATTTGAAACGACAGATTTTTTTATCTTTTTTCAGATCCTTTACCCAAAATAGTCGATGTGTAAAAAAAAAAAAATTTCTTAGTCGGCAAATGACCGACCGAATTTTTTGTTCAGTCGATTTCAAAACCGCGAGAATATATCGACTGTAGCAAGTATTGGAAAGGTCCGTTAAAACGATCGTCGGTGCGTTATTCGAATTTGAAAATGATATTTTTTTTTTCCAAAATCTCTACAGTCGGTAAGTAGTAACACTGCCGTTATTTCTACTTCTTCTTACGTCGACGTCGGCGTCGACTCCTGGTAACTTCATATTCGAGATCGCAGTCGGGAAAGAGAACGTCGCAGTCAGCACCGCCGAGACCCAATACGGCCGCTTTCACAGAACCCAGCATTGTCGACCAAGGCGATTCCCGCAGCATCCTACCGGACATCCAGCTCATCCCTAAGCTGAAAGAAGTTGAAAAAAAAAATTTGAAAAATGGTAAAAATTTTCTTCTTTTTTTTTTGCTGATTTTTTATCGACTTTTGTGGATTAGCTTCCATCGATTTTTGGTTTCGAAGCACGAAGACCATTTTTTATTTTATTTTCTGTTAGCTGAGCATTTTGGCAGACCGACCTCCATACTGGTACCCAAATTCTTAGTCCTCCCGTATTTTCTCTCGAATTTTTATTATCCTCGCACAAAATCCTCCGGAGACAATTTCCACCGTCTTGTTCAGCGGCTAAAGCTGCCTCTATGGACCTCAATACGCGGTGTGATAGTTCGTTCAATTCCTGATTACCCGTGTAACTCAACGGTGTAAAAGTGGTTTGAGTTTCTCGCTTGAATCTCGATCCGTCTATGTCTGCTTGAAGAAAAGCCGCGGCTGTTGCAGTGGCCGCGTTCTGAAGAAAATATATTTTTTTTTTATTTCTGGCACCGTTAGAAAACTCGATTTTCAAAATTAATCACCGTCACGCTCATTAGCAGCTGTATAATGAACAGCCCAAATGCCAAAAAGGCGAGAGCAGTTAATGCGATTTCGAAAAAATCCTTCAGCGATAAGTCGTGCCCTTTTCCTTTCCCATGGTGGTAGCTGGGTCTGTGATGTTCGTGGTGATGGTAATTCTCTTGTTGGTTCGGAATGTAGTAATGCTCCTCGTGTATTTGGGGGTACACATCACCGTGATTGTCGAAATAGTCCATATGGTGAGAGTGGTGGCCGGAAGACGACGAAAAATGGTCTGAAAAAAAAAAGAAAAAAAAATCAAAAAACGGAAAGGAATCGCTGAGTGATTCTTCGAACGATTTCTTCTTTTCGATGAACATAAACATATGCGATAAATCCGCGAATATAAATTATGCAAAATTTGGTTTACCTGGACCAGACGGACTGTAATATCCTCCAACTTTTCCCGTTGGTATAGGCGCTGGTATTGCATATCCAGTTACAGCGCCGTCGTATTCTTCGCCTTCGTTGTCGTACCGTCTATCGATTGATTCTTTATTGGGTATTTTTTTTCCCTTCGATCGAGGGGCGTAGTGTCGATAAATATCGTCGAGTGTAGTCGTTCTGGAATGAAATATTTTTGAATATTTTTGTTGTTGTTGGAAATCGAAAGATACGATCGCTGAATATTTATCGATTGTTTAATTAATTCACGCGCAGTTATTATCCACTCACTTCGTCAGCCAGTCTTTATACTTCGAACTCCCTTCGTCGAACAGCAATTTTTCGTGTATAGTAACGTTGTCATCGCCGATATATTCGAGGAGTGAATTTTCCTGCGAAGTGTCAAGGCGTCGCTTCACTCTGGTCACTCCTACTTCGGTCAAAATTTGTTCCGCCAAAAATCCGTGGCATAAGAATTCGTTCATCTTCTTTCTGAACGGTATATGGGATAATCAAAGAATTGCCTTATTACTCACGAACGAAATTTTATTCGCTGATAGGGAACAGAGGATTTTTTAAAAATTGCGAAATTCATCCACTTCGAACGTTCATTTGATGTTTTCTGCTAATTACACAAATTTTTGAATACCAAATGAGATTTCTGATCGTTCTCAACGAATTCCCTCAGCCATTTCGAACGAATAAAAATTTTTAAATCGTGGTTCTCACCTGTGAAATCCCATTGCGTTAAAAGCTTCGTTTATCGTACCGTTGGTTTCTATTCGTCGCGTGTTTTGGGTACTAGAATTATTCTTTTGGTCAATTGTCAGGAAAGAATCGGGCAATAAATCGACGGACAAAATGTCTTCCTGATAGATGCAAAACTCTGCCCCGTCGTCGTAGCATTCTTGAACAGCATTAGACGTCGTGAAAATGATTAGAAATAAAAAACCGAACGAGATGGTGTTTCGAGGGGGATAAAGGCGGCCCCTCATCCTCGGGAGAGACTGCTAATTCGTAAACTTTTCTCTAGAAAAACTCCGAGTAGACTGAGGACGAGAAAATCTTTGTTAACTGTTAGAGACGCGACATGGAACAACGCGGTTCGAAGCTTCGGGTAATTTGTGCAGCCAGCATAAGTAATTACTGCAATTGTCCATACGCTGTCACCTGGAAAGTCTCGAGTAACGAGCAGCACGTAAAATCCTTCGGAATACGGAAATCCGTGTGTATATATGGTATAATTTATTTTAACCGTGGTATGAAACAGCCCGATTCTTGGTACAATACAGAATTATTTAATATTCAAATCACGTCCCGCAATGTGTTACTTGCATTTAACCGTCTCAGATTTTCGTAACGTTTACTCGCCCGGTTGAAAGACTCAAATATTGTTAGTCTGGCGACTTTGAAGATGTCAAAATACATTCCGAAACGCATTTTAGTTTTAAGGACATATTTTTACTCAAATACCAATTCACGGTCGTTGAAAATTCGGTATTGTGTACCAATTATCAAACTACGCCGTACAAAGTTAGATTTTGAAAATAATTTCAAGAAATATCTACCAATTTTTAGGAAAATCGAAACTTTTCCTAGGTTTTTATTAGAAATTGTAGATTTTTTATTCTAGTTCGATCGATAAAATCTACGTGAAGATCTTCTCGATAACTACGAGAATCTATAATTTTTTCACGAAAACCTGAAAAAAAAATTCTATAATTTTTTTTACGTGAAAAACTACGAAACTCTACAATTTTTTCTTGGAATACTAAAAAAGTCTACAATTTTTTCGTGAAAAACTACGAAAATCTAAAAAAAAAAAATTTATGAATGACTACGAAAGTCTACAATTTTTCATAAAACGCTGCGAAACGTTCCAATTTTCCTAAAAATTCGAAGAGATTAGAGGAAGTAGAAATTTTGACGAGGGTGTTGATTTGAATTTAAATTTCTTGAATAATAAATTTTCAACGCCAGCCAGAAAGTCGTTGAAAAAAAAAAATGTCAGTTTTATATTCTACAGAAAAGCTTTTCGATATTGTAGACCTGAAAAGTAATCAAAATTGAAAACGAAGCTCTAAAAAGCCTCAATTTTGGTATGAACAATAAAAAAAACGAAATAAGGAAAGAAAATTCTGAACAAATGGTTGGTTCAGAAATTTAACGCTTCAGCCACGACCCGGTGCTGCAGTGAGGTATTATTCTCACGCAGCATTTGCACCTTCGAAAACGTGCTGCGAGATGTAATTGGCACGATCAATCACACGCGGCTTGGGCACCGGTCTCGGTCTCGGTCTCGAGCGCGGGCTCGGGTTCGGGCTCGGGCGTACCTTGAACCCTGCCACGATTAGGGGGGTTAACACGCACCCTCGCACCCTCGAAATCCCGGAAAAGGCGCGAAAGGTACATGAGCGAGCCGAGGGACGAGGAAGTATAAAAGGTCGGGGCAAAGGGTGGTGGTCAAAGCGGAACGCTACTAAACAGTTTCCCTCTTCGCACTGAGTTTACACGACGTAGTCAACATCAGCTCCTCCTGACAAAAAGAAAAAAAAAAATCACCAAAGTTCCAAAATTTTTCAAAGAAACAATAATTGTTCTGACCCCTCGGAGCGTAATCGCTTATTTGAAAGAGCGTTGGCTGTACCATGTCCATATTGCAATATTTTAGTATTTGCCGGTTGCCCTAAAGCTATTAATTTTCATCTCTGGTTGCTGGTTTGTAACTGGCAGCCTATAGGTACATAAATATAGCCACTCTAGCGAGATATTAGACAGGTGAGGATGTTCCCAGGGGAACAAAGCTCCCATTACCCCCACTTAGGTATAACCCCCGTATTTCCACTTCGCGAGGGAATATCCTATCTACCGTCCATTCCGTATATACCCTAAAACATTCATAAGAGCGTTGCAAGTGGTTTTTAATAAACGTGTTTAATCATTGGTGTCATATTGCTCCCCACTAAATCTGTTGGTGGTGTCATCAGATGATAGGGGATTTATTCCATCGACAAATATACACTTACTTATATACTCCTATATATAGCTTATATAATATATACACTTACTCGATTATTTTATACAGGGTTTCGGTTACATAAGGGTTCCCTGTTTTTTTTTTTTTCTTTTTTTTTTGTCTTCTTTCCCTTGATTTTTTTACCCTGCAGGATCTGTGAGGTAATAGTTTCAATCGACGGTAGACAGACGCATGGGAGTATCATTTTCATTTTTTCTTTTTCTATCTTCTCTCTTTCTTTCTTTTCAAACTTTGGTCCAAAGTTGTACGCCATAGAAAACTGTAATGTTCACGGGTGATGAAAAGAAAAAAAAAGAAAAGAGTCATGGCCCGAAAACGACGGTCTTTACAAATATCGTGGCAGTAAACACCCTCGATTCGATATTGCTCGATAAACGACGGAATATCGATACATATAAAAAAAAAATCTTAGCCCTCATACCCGTCCCGTCGACCAAATCATTTTTCTAACGCTTTTCGGCTCGAACGTGCACTTAGCGAATCGTACCATACGTATACCTATGTAACAGAGTATATATTTTATAGGCGAAGGGTTTCTCATAATTTGGGGGTAAAAAATTTTGAAGAGGATTTTGCTTTTATTAATGAGTGAAAAAATTTTGAATCGGGTCACATTGTTTGGGATATAGAACAAAAATTCAATACCTTGCATCGTTGAAGATATTTTTCTTTAACATAACGTGAGAAAATTTGTTTTTCTTTTTTTAAGAGAAAAGTAAAAGCGATGAAAACAGGAGAAAAAAAAAATTAGAAAAAATTTCAAAGCCCCTATTTTCGGTGTGGTTGAACGTGTGAAACAGTATTTTGCGGTTGTTTTGTGAAAAACCACCCCCGCTAATCCTATATCGTGAAAATTCGCGATACGAAGGTATGAAAGCGACGAGAGAAAAAGAAGAAGACAAATATATCCATGTAAAGAGAGCGAGAGAGAGAGGTTTCGGTAACCATTAGTTGGCTGACACAAAACTCGCGAGGGGTTGTAGAGTTAGGGGTTGCAAAACGCTGGGGCGGTGCTTGCGGAAAAAGCATGCGCGATCTTGGCCAATCCTAAAACATTTTACACCACGAGAAGAGGATCAAATCTGTGAATATATGTGCATTAATACTAACGGAGAATATATTTACTGTGTGAACGTATGTGTACGTTATACACACGTATATATATGTTGTTATTTCGGAATTACCTGGAGAAATAAAACGAAAAAAAAAGTGTTTAAAAAATGGTACCGGCTAGTACAGTATATATATATGTATGTACATATAATAATTGAAAATGCAATGAAACGATATTCGCTCATAGACTGGAAAAAAAATATACCTAATATCTCACATTTTATGGGCATAAAAAATAACTTCAAGAATTTGAGTAGGAAAAAACAAAAAAAAAAAATCTAGTGGAAAGAATTCCGAGGTTTAAATATTATTTATTCAAATTTTGTCGATCTTGCGATCATTGCGGATTTTGATTTGTCGGTATTAGGGAGGTCCTTATAAAGATTATTTTTGAATTGTGATCGTTACGCTCTCTAAAACTCTTCCAAATAGTTAAAAAAAATTCCTGTAAATTTTTAGCTCTTAATAATAATAATAATTATTTTAGTTAATATTAATCTTAACCCGACCCCCAAGACGCGGAAGTCTTAAATCGAAAAACACAAGTATTTTTTTAAATCAAACTTTGAATTTTTATAACTTTGGTAATAATTGATGAAAGAATTTGAAATTTGGTAACAATGTAGTTACTTGTATGACGTATAAAAAGGCACATTTGAATAATTTTTTAGACAGTTATTCCCTTACTTCTATAAGACATGAGGAAATTTTGTTCTATTTTTTTTCTAATTTTTTTTTAATGTTGAAGTGAGAAAATGACTGTCTAAAAAATTTTTACAATGTGCCCTTTTATACATCATACAAGTAACTACATTGGTGCCAAATTTCAAATTCTTTCATCAATTATTGCCGAAGTTATAAAAATTCAAAGTTTGATTTTAAAAAACACATGTGTTTTTCCATTCAAAATTTCCGGCGTCTTGGGGTCCGGTTAATATCAATATTAAGAGCTAAAAATGGAAAAGGAATTTTTTTTTTCAACTATTTGGAAGAGTTTTATAGGGCGTAACAATCAAAATTCAAAAATGACCTTTATAAGGAACGCCCTATATTGGGTATTATAAGTTTTTTCGATTATCCCATAACGTGGTCACAGTGTTTCGTTAAATCAGAATTAAGAATTTTCAAATAGATCAGAATCAAAAAATATGAAGACGAGAATTAGAAAAAGAAAATAAAAAACAAAATTTTGCACGACGTTTAAACGCGTAAGGTGGTATATGTATTCTGTTATAACGATCATATATACATACAATGAGACTGAGGTGGGAATATGTTTTGAAAAGCGCCCATTTTATACTTGCAAACATATAAATCACACGGAAGAAGAGGAAAAAGAAAAAAAAGACGGGGTGGTTGGTTCAGTGGTTGTAGTTGAAGCTTGAGGGTTGGGGTTTTAGGTGGGAAAAGAAGGATCCAAAAGGGGCTGAAGATCTTAGCAGCCACTCAACACCACGGTTACTAAACTTGGAGGAGAGAAAAAAAAAAAAAAAAGAGGGAGAGAGAGAGAGAGAAGGAAATAAAAGGAAAGGAAGGGTAGAATCTGGTTTGGTCTTTCAATGCTTATATAGAGAAGATCCTGGTTAAAGCGAACAAGAAGAAGAAGAAGAAGAAGAAGAAGAAGAAGAAGAAGAAGAAGAAGAAGAAGAAGATGGAGATGGAGATGAAGACTAAAAATAAGAAGAAGAGATGATAATATGAAACAAAAAGAACGAGATGTAGAAAAAAGAAATGGACCCCGGCAATATCTTCCGAAAGCGTGTTACTCGGCACTTAACAATCTCTCGCCAATCATTCTCGCCTTTCAACTATCTAGATTATCTACTGGTGTTTTATTATTTTTTTTTTCGGCATTATTGTTATCGTGGAAAAATAATCACCAGAACTTGTCATAGTTCAAACGATACTTAATGTTCAGTGATATTGCTCGACTGTACCGCCATAGTCCAGCTACCTTAGTAATCGGCCCTGCGTCAAGGTAGGCGAGCTCGAGAATCTGGAAATCTGAAAATGATGATCGGATAATTTTGGAACGATTATTTCAGCTCGTAAAATCATCCAAACTACGCGACTTCATTTGAGAGGATTTCCAATTTCCAAAACGTTCAAGTTCGGAGTGTAAAATTTTGAAAGATCGGAATGCAGGCTGCTAAAAACTCCGAAATACTAAGCCACCGAAAATTTAATGAAGGAATACGACCAGAGTTTCGGCAATTCTTATCTTTAGCTTTCGGAATTTTGAACCTTCGGTGTTTTCTCGATTTGAAGTTTTTTTTAAATCGACTATGGAGACTCTGTGAGTCGGTGAATTCAAATTCGGATCTTTTACCGTTCGGAACTTTCAAATTTTGGAACTTCGATCCCGTCCTCAGCTGTACAAAACAAAAAGAAGAAGAAAACTAGAAATCAAGCTTCGATTCGCGTAGTTTTAATCAAAAAAGGGCATGATAAATATTTCAACAACAAAAAAAATCCTTCACCCTCCAGGATCTACTCGTATATACCTCCATAATATAACATAAAGAGGCATACGTGTTAGGCGTTAGCAAACGGTATGGCAACATTAAACCCGCATGAATAAATCTCGTCCTTTTTACCGCTTTACTCCTATCGAGTGTCACGAATGGACGTCAATGGTGGGAGAGCAGAAAGAGAGATAGAGCGAGAGAGAAAAAAAGAGAGAAAGAGAGAAGGAAGAGTGAGAGGAGTACACCTCCAATCTCGGAGGCTGAACCCCTGCAGCGGGATGCTGCGACGGAAGTCCCACTCCACTTGTGGTGGGGATGCCGCAGCGAGACAAGAAGCCTCAGAGGTCGGGAGGAAGGAGGCAGGGATGTTCTGCTGGACCGGACGGACACGTGCCACCTGTCATACACTGCGATACCACGCTGTCCGACAGATACGAAATTGGGAAATTAAATTATGCGAAAGACCTCGAGAACGCGGTGATTAACGCGAGAGAACAAATCTCGGGATAAAATTCGACGAGTATATACGCAGAGTGTCTCGAAGTTTTGATAAACGTAAAAACGTCCGAAGAAAAATGTGGGATTCGTAACGACGAGTGATAATTAATATCGTTGGAAATGATTTTGAAAGAATCTTCGACCGATAAGTGAGGAAAAAAAGAGCAAATTCGTTGTGCAGAAAAGTGCATTCGTTCCATCTTCATCCCCGATCGGATCCGACTGTCGAATCTGTGCGTCTGTTCGTCTGATGATTTTGCGCGAAATGGAGCTACGAGAAGATCGTGTCAAAGTGCGGGACGTAAATTCAGTTAGACTCGTACAGAACGTTACCGGCGAGATTAGATCTGTAAAAAATTTTAGCAAAGATTCCTGTCGGATAATCAATCGCGAAGACGTTGTTGTATCCGACGATATAATCGCCTCCCCGATATCAAACCAGGAACCTAATTCCGGTTACGGAAGCGACTCGAGCAGCAGCAGTTGCAGGGAATATCCGCAAACGAATTCCAAAGAATTGAGAAATTCTTCAACCACGAATGTCTCCAACGCTTTTTCCATCGACAGTATACTTGGACGGACTCAAAGGAGCGACGGGGATCTCGGAACCGACGGTGAACGTGACAGGGAAGAAGAGGACCAGGACGATAGGGAGGACCGCGAAGTTCGGGCACATTTTGTCAGACCGACGGCTATTTCCGCATCTCATTCCGGTAGATTATGATTTTTAAATTGAATACAAGGTCTTCGAGTGATCCTTGATGACGGTTTTTTCAATTCGGAGCTGTTTTCAACCCCTTTTCACATTTTTCTTCAAACCTCTAGCCATCGGCAGTGCCATTTACTCCACCGCTGGTTTGGGCTATCCTGAAACGGGACTGGCAGATCCTACAGGATACTCTGCGGCATCCCTTGCCTCTGCTTCTCTACTGTACAGCGGATGGTTCGCGCAGTCTAAACCGGGGCAACTTTTCGGTTTACAAGGTAACTAAACTCAGGATAATTTTGCTTCGGACATTTTCAAGATCTTGAAACGCGATTATATACGAAATCGAGGAAAAGAAACGGTCGTGGTGGTACGAAAAAATTGTCAAATTATATAAAACGGAAGATTAAACTCAGTTTTTTTGGAGAACTTTTCAGATCCGATTGCGGAAAGACCGGATCTTTACTTTGGGGATAATTTTGAGTACCGAGAGGGGAGAGTTACCCTTTTTTCTTATTTTCAATGGACAGGATTTCGACCGTACTTCGCCTTTTCCCAAGTTTTCTGTTTTGTTCTTGTTCTTATAGAACCGAGTTTTGGTCAGTAGCACATGAGATGAACAATTTTATGATATCCTGCGTTGAATCGAGGGCGAATTTCGCACCTATATCCGTTGTTCCATATAAGGTGTTAGAAACTCCTGGGTATCTTGCTCCGCGGGTGTTGATGATCGGTTCGCGTGTCCGAAAGCAGTTATGAAAATTATGAACGAAGGTGTTTCTCTCCGTAATCCAATATATCCTTAGAGGACCGGAAAAGCAATGTGAGATTCGATTCCTCTCAGCGATCATAATCCCGCGGTTATTGGAGTAAAAGAGTAAAATCGCCAAAGTTTACAGACCTGTAATAATTCTACAGAAATCTGAATTTCGATGAAACGAATGATTCTTCATTCATTTTTTTTTTTTTTTTTCTTCAAGATAAGAAGAGATATTAAATTTTGAAACGATATATTCGTATATGGCTATTTAAACAAGAGATTTAAAGCCACGCCTGCCATCACTCTCTTGTACGATGTTGAGTGTGTACTTAGCTATGGTCTCCTCCTGGACTTCAGAGTCCGCCATGTTGTCAGAGGACCATTTATTGGCGGTCTTGCGCTAACTACCTTCGCGAGAGGTGCTAAGTACTTGAACACACTCGTAAATCTTCTGCCCATCTCGGCTCTCCTTTCCCTTCTTCCTGTAGCCTACCGATATCTGTCCATGTATCTATGTATGTATGTATGTACATACCTGCCTGTTCCTTGTACTTTGTATAAGAAAAAAACAAAATCTCAACATCACGACCACCCGACGTTCAAAAACCATTACAACCTCGCTGTATTCTAAGAAATCTTTAACTCGTCAGCGAATATTTTCAGCAAATATTACAATCGTGTATACATATGTATATGTATGTGTATATGTCCACGTTAAAACACTCGGGTAATTGGTTAATGACCAAGTGCCACCTCGTATACGTCTCAATATGATTATAAACTGAATTACACACCACAGATTTGTTTGAGATTATTTTTTTCTCATTTTTCGTATTCCGTATGGTAGTTCTCATTTTGAGTATTTTTGAAATTTGATACAGACGCCCCCAAGAATCCTTTGAGATATATTTTAAAAAATTCCTGTAAGGTTTTGGCCCTTAATATTAATATTAACACGTGCCGCAAAGTGACCAAAGTTTTAAATGCAAAATACATGTATTTTTGCCTACCGATTGTATGAAAATTATTATCTCACGAGATAATTGATGAAAAATTGTGAAACTTGGCTTAGTTGTTGCCAATAACAAGAGGTACGAAAAGATATTTTTATTATATTTTTTTTTTTTGTTCGAAAATAAATTTCCGAATTATGAACATGACATTTGTTTGGTTTTTTTCTCTCTCTTTTTCGCGACAAGTCGGAAATTTATTTTCGAAAAAAAAAATATAATAAAAATAGCTTTTTGTACCTCTTGTTGTTTGCAACAAATATAAAGCCAAGTTTCACAATTTTTGGATCAATTATCTCGCGAGATAACAATTTTCATACAACCGATGCACGAAAATAATTGTATTTTGCATTTAAAACTTTGATAGCTTTGAGGCACGTGTTAATATTAATATTAAGGACTCAAACTTTACAGAAATTTTGTTCAATATATTTTAAAGAATTTTCGGGGGCGTCTGTACTAAATTTCAAAACTATTCACCGTACATCGTTAACGTCGCTGAATCGAAAAATTCTGAATTTCGCTTTAAGAGTCAATTTTTTTTTTTTTTTTGTTATTTGGAACAACTATGCAACACTGATTTTCTCATCGACTATGACAGCTCGCGTTTTTCGGGAATTCATCGTAGATATACGAGTGTGTCCACTGGGAATGTAAGAGGGTTCGAATTTTGTAGGTAAATTTCATTTTTTATTTTTATTTTTTTTGAAAAGCCTTTGTAAAAAAAAACGCTAAACTGTTATTCAAACACGTGACATATTGGTAAACTGGAAAGTAAGAAGAACCATGTCTCGTCTAATCATTAAGTAAACAAGTAGGTATGCTGCCTACAGCATAGTCGGGTAGGTATCATGTATACATATACCTATATAAGTAGTAAAAGGGCGAAATACCTGGGGGGCTTTTCGTAAAATGAGAAATGCAATTTTTAGAAAAAAAAAAAAAAAATCTATCAGACGAACAAACAAAACGTGAAAACTAACCAAAAAAATAAATAGATGAATAAGTAGGTAAAAAAAAAAAGAAAAAAAAGATTTTCCAAACTTGTGAACCCGTGAAGTAAATTTTTTACGAGCTTTTAATGGACTTCGGGTGCTCAGCAAATTATTATTATTAGTTTTCACACGATTTTAACTAAACGTCTATCTTACCGAATACGGTTACACTAAGATGTGAAAAAAATTAAATAATTCACACGGTTTTGCGGATACTTTTATTATTCGTTAGGAAAAGTTTCGGATAAGACAATGGCGATGTATCATTTGGACGATATTGTGTAATTGTGATGATGGAGAAAAAAGGAAAAAAAAAAAAATCAGTGAAACGAGAATTGATGATTTCGTTGTACATTGTCTAATATAAGTAATACTAATTATTTAATAATGTTATCTAAATTTCTAACTAACGGAAATGTGTAAAACTTTTTGACACCTAAACGATAATCGCACCCAAACGGTTCTACAGCGTAAATTGTTTGCCCAACTTGTTGCCACCAGGCGGTCTTTATTGACTCTAAGATGTCACACGTTAATCAAACAATCCCACATATTTTAGATATTTGGTAATTCCATATAGTATATACCTATGTATGTATGTGTTCCCCTATGTTTGAATAGTTTTTTCGATTTTTAATAACGCGAGGGTTGTAATTATATACACAGTGTTGATTCTCATCACACGACGATCCGTCCTCGTCTGTTAAAACATCGAGTACCTGCACAAGTTCAATGTTAATTTTTTCTTTCATTAATACCGTCCCAAATTCTGATTGTTTAATTTATTTTTTAACATTTTTAATGGCTACCTGACAGATGAGAACGCGGAAATTGAATTACTTCATCGATAAATTTTATCAAATATATCAAATCAATAATCAAAAAACTTGATCGATTCGTTCCTTTGGCAGTTTGATGTAATTTCACACGCACTATATTGGCACTCGATAATTCTGATTACGTAACGGACTGTCGATTTCTGCAGACTCTGTTAATAATTCGCGTTACATTATTTTGACAAATCTACTATCATTCATAATGAATCTCTATCGCCACCTGTACAAGCTTGATTATTCTTATCGATTTTCTGTGATATCGCGAGTCTTTTTATCGGGATTATTGATTACTTGTATTTTCTCGTATCTAGATTCATATTTTATCATCATAATCCCCAGGTACTTGAGTACTGAAAGTCGATTTATGAATCTTATAACTCTATTGATTCTATGAGTTGAAATTTTCATGAGATGTTATCTGTTGTTTTTTTTTTTTTATTCTTATTTTATAGCGCCGAAACCGAGCGGTAGACGATCTCGAAAACCTGGAATTGACCGGAAACCACGTCAAGCTTACAGCGCTAAGCAACTGGAGAGACTTGAGGCAGAATTCAAAGTGAGTATATCATCGAAAACGGATGAATTTCTTATGGATTTCTGATCTAAAAATTTGAGAAGATCGTTGAACGTCAGAATTTCATTGACTGGATCGTCCGCGTCTTTCAAAAGCTCTCTTTACAGGTCGACAAGTACCTGAGCGTTAGCAAGCGGATGGAGTTATCAAAATCTCTGAACCTGACTGAGGTTCAGATAAAAACGTGGTTCCAAAACCGTAGGACAAAATGGAAAAAGCAGCTCACTTCGAGACTGAAGATTGCTCAACGTCAGGGGCTTTTTCCACCCACTTATTTCCCTCCGGCCCAATATCCCCTTCTGCCATATTATGCCACACCGTTGATGTTCGGTGCTCCGACTACCGATGATGGTACTGCAGTGGGCGTCGCGACGATCTCACCACGTCCCATTACTTCTTCACCCGGTAATGTCTGAGGTTCTTAAAAGTTTTATGATATTCGGTTGCCATCGAGCAAGCTTTCGCCGAACTTTTACTGGGAGAGTGCAATATTGATTTTTCTCAACTACCTACCTACCTACCTGCGGTAGACTCTCTACACTTCGTTCCCAACGGGTGGAAAAGACGGAATTCTAGCAATTTGACAATTTTTTTTTCGTTTCTTTAGGCGTTTCTTTTTTTTCTTTTTTTTATAGATTGGAATTGGTTTTTTGAAGCATATCAGCGAACTGTTGCGGATTGGCTGAAAGATTATACAGAGACGTATAAGCAGGTGAAAATCTGCAACAGTAAATTTGAGTTCTTCGATATTTTGAGGCAAGAATAAAAAACAGAGAACAAAAAATAAAGATAAGGAAAAGTTCATTTATCGCTCTTCTTTAAAAATCCCGGAGAATATAATTATTTTGTACATATATACATATATCATAAAACTTCTCATCCCGAATGATAAATTAATTATACATATATATATATATATATATATATAAATATTATATAGATACATACATATTACGTATACATATATAGTATATAAGCTAACAAATAAATCATTTACCTAATAAAAATTCTAAACTAATAAATGTGCTTGTACATAAAATATTATTGTTAAGAAAGAAAAAATCTGTGTATCTCCATTCCGTGTGAAAAGAATTAATCTCGTTTTACTATTAACTACGTGTCACACTCACAGAGTTAGTTTATACCTATACGCGTATTAGATGTATGTACAGCACGCTGCACATATACACAGAGATCATATATGTAATATCATATTAATTATGTATAATTATAAACATAAGTTATATCCATTATTATTTGATTGTAAAATATCCTGATCGATTGTAAAAAAAAAAAACGTCTAATTTCCCACCCTTTTCCATATATATCCTTGATATAATTATATTGATCGGAGCAAATAGTTTTTTTTTTTTTTCATTAGGTTTTATATATAAAACCCACATTTTAGGTTTGAATTTATTTATAACTAGAATAAAACAGTGTGAACTACTATGTAATAGATGTATAGAAATATTTATTATTTACATATATATCGTAAGTATATACAGACAATTAATACACAGTGCTAATCTTCAGCCTGATAAAGGTATATCGAAAATCATATCTCTGATCAGGGTGGTATCCAAATTATCTTGAAGATGATCGGCAAGTAAGAATTCTTCATAACCGTTAACCATCGTTAATAACTATTATGGTACATACGTTACGTGTACATATTTACGCATGTATATACTGAAATTAATGAACGACGACGTACTGGTGTTTGATGGACGTTTTATTGACTTCGAAATAGGTATATCACATCGCTAAAATTATAAATGACAGAGGACGGGATATATGAATGAATTTTTTTTTAAACTTAATAATGCGATAATGAAAATACTATTGCTGATAACAATATCCGCCTAGATGTGGCTTACACGTTACTCCAACGTTTCTTTTCCAGTTTTTGGTAACAGGAAGGATAAGAAGCCGGTAACTATAACAGAGAAAGAATAAACACGCGTGATTAGTTTCATTATTCGATTCGAAAATTTCAATAATGTCTTTTTTACTCACTGAATAGGAACGCTCCGAAAATGACGATCGGCACAACGCAGGCCAGATCGATCAGGTAACCAAATACCAGATTACCAATCAAGGCACCAAGTCGACCCATAGTCAACGATAGAGCGGCCGCCATTACTCTATTAATAATAATAACCGTTGAATATATTGATCAAAATTATTGATAATATTTTTAACCTGATTAGACGCTTTCTAATTTTATGAAAACATAAGATCACCTGAGATTTGTTGGGAACATATCGACTATGACGCAGTAGAGTAAAGATATACCGAGTGACGTCAAAGCCTCGAATATACAAGATAGTATCAAATTTTGATCGGCGTTTACTACGAAGTAGAAACCGACGGTTACTCCGCCGGAAATTAACAGCGAGGCAACTGTGGAAGGAAATAATTCGTTGAAAAAATTGAAACAGCTAAACTTAAGTCCGGCCGATTTTTTTTTTTTTTTTTTTCAAATCGTAGAAAACTTACTGAGGAAGAACTTGGCGCCCAACTGATGAACGAATAGTGGAAGTATTATGGAGCCGGGAATGCAAGCGAGACCAATGTACAATGTGTGAAGATACACAGAAGCTGCAATATCCTCTTCGCAGCCGTAAGGGTCCGTCAAAGTCGAGTTATCCTCCATCGAAGATACTATGCAAACGGATACTGCCTCCCCGGGATGTTCCAATTCGTACTCTTCGAACCTGGAGAAGAGAGTTGAGAGATTGGAAAAAACTATTTCGCAAGAAGGACGAGCCCATATCCTTGTCGAATCAAGATCGTTAATACCTGGTGAACAGCTCAGGGAACCAGACCATCAAGGTGTAATAACTGCTTGTAAGACCGAACTGAATTGCACATGAAATCCAAGTATTCCTAAGATAAGGTGGCTTGCAGAGAGCCTTGGTCATGTCCCAGACTTCGGTGAACAGGACTTTGAGGTCCTTACGTTTGTGCAGTTTCAATTTCCTCGGACTTTTTTCACGGGAATTTGGCTTCTCTTTGAGCGATTTAACTGGGTATGTATCAGGCTCGTTGCCAGTATTTTGGGAGTAGATATACTGGAATACTTTCAGAGCCTTTTCGTACTCTCCGCATTCTAACAGAAATTTCGGACTCTCCGGGAACACGAATAGCCAAAGACCGATCATGATTGAAGGCAGAGCGCATATACCGACGAAGAGATTCCAGGAATGGAAGTAGAAAATGTCCGATTGGTACGTCACGTTCAACGGGATGATCAGCCAGGCGATAACTAGAGATTTGATAAAAGATCTTATGAGTTAACCGCTATCTGAGATCTCCGGATTCAAGTAGCCCGCTTATCTAATTACACATCACTGATTAGGCGGGTATATTTGATCATGAAAGAAATACATTTGACGGATGTACAACGGTGATACAATATTATCGGTGTACAGGGAACGCATGTTTTCGCATTATACTCACGGGGCAAAACGATCACTCCAACCGTCCAGAACATCTCCATCCAGCAAAGAATTTTTTCCCTATATTTTGTCGGCTGGAATTCACCAAGATATGGGAAACAGATTCCCATGGCTCCGGTTATACTGTGCAGAAAAAAAAATTGAATCATTGCAGATGAGTCGAAATTTCCTGTATCAAATTTTCTACTCACGCAAATCCATTGAAGAATCTAAACGCCACAAAGACCCAGTAGTATTGTACAAACGACGAGATTACACCGACGATACCATCCATTAATAATGTTGCGATTAACACTACTTTTCTACCTTTGGTATCGGCCAAGCAGCCCCAAATGTAGGATCCGATGACCATCCCTGAGGAATAAAATTTGTGTTGAGGTTTTTAGTTTAGGATTGTTTTGAGACGTCATATATACCGATCTTGACCTACGAACGAGGTTTATTTATCTCTAAGTTGATTTCTGACGAAGCAGTTTGATCTAGATAGTTGCTTTTCAATGTTTCGTATTGTCGAAGCCTGCAGTGAATCCTGTAATAGGTTTTATCTACGGCTTCTGTGCTCTTGGACGTTAAAAAATCAATATCACACTGTGTACAGAGAGGTTTGAAGGTGGGTAGTTATATGTATGATAGAGCGGTCTATTTCTGAATGTATAAATAAATAAATAAATAAAAAACCAACCAACCCAGCATAGGGGACGCCGTCAGATATCCCTTCGACGTTGAGTCCATCTCCAAATCGCATCCTGCTGCTGGTAATACGAATGACAATATCGTCACGCCGATCGCGGTGTTCATGTAAATCAAACCGCAGACTGCCAGAAGCATGTAATGGAACTTTCCGAAACCTGGTAACAAAAAGTTTGACTTCATATGACGATGTATTTTGGTCGGGATTAGGATCACCCCAAATTTTAACGTCTGAGGTGGTGGAATTTCTCGGATTCTTGGAGTCTGATAGATCGCGATAAAAATCCTTACCGCGATACTCCACGACGTTGATATTTAACGCATTAAATACCGATGATTGGTACAATATACATTTATTGTGGTAATTTGAAACAAGGTGAAGTAGCTTTATAAGATTAGTGATAATCCGATGGCTTTTCTCAAACTGTGAGTCAATTGATTTTCGCTAAGTCATGGATTAGCCAAGTTGTTTATTTTCGGTTATTTATATAACTCGGAACGATAGAGAGTGGACAAGGATTTTTCCTAATTAGTGTGTCTAGAAACGGTATCCGGGCTGATCTACCTGAGAACAAATTTTTATCGAATCAAACCGCGATCGCAGTATAGGGCAGACTAATTTCTATCGATTAAGGATTAACAGTGCGCGTACTTCATACACATAATAAGCCTTTTATTAACTCTAAATTATTAATTTCCTGAGTACAATAGTCTTTGTACGATTTACAATGACGGTATAAACCGTTCTTATCGAAACAATGCTGTAAAAAATACCTATGCTCGTTATAATCTCTTCAAACTTATATAAACAGTGACTATAATTTATTTATATCAGACTTGGATCTATTTTATCGACGAAAAAACAATTCTCCGTAATTGTTTGAACAGTTGGTATACGTTCGTAATTGTTCAATGCGAGAAACGAAAATGAAAAAATTCGATAAGAAAGACAAATGTATATATATATCACTTCGCGGTGTTCTGAATGAAATTAAATGGAACAGAGATCGATTTTTTATTAGGATATATTATACGCTTACCTGTGACGGTGATGGCATGTTCGAAGTCGGCGCCTCCATCTGCCAAGAAATCGAACCCTGCCAAAAATGATAAGAAGTCAAGTTTGATGTCAAATTATCCGAATTTTGCTACGCAAAAGACAATTTTTTTTCTTTCTTTTTTTTTTGCGAGGAGACTTTCACTTTTAAACCGAAAATACACTAAACGAAGATATAAGTATACGGTGAATTTTGAACCGCTACCTCTTCCACATTCAAGTTCCAAATTTTGCAAGCTTTGATGAAAAATTTCGATCCCTCAAAAAGTACGAAGCAGGAAAATTTGATAAAATTCGGACTAATGGTCACCGACTTGGTTTACCAAAATGATGAAAAAAGAAAAGAAAAAAATTCGAAACAAAAATGAAATTTGCCCCCATACCCATGATTATTCCGTGTGACGAAAGCGGTCAGCGAAGAGGAGTCCTCCGTGCAGAATCTTGATTTTGAGGACCACCGCCGAAAACACCCCGCGGGTGAA
The DNA here is from genome assembly GCA_949628255.1 of Macrophya alboannulata. Taxonomy (NCBI): domain Eukaryota; kingdom Metazoa; phylum Arthropoda; class Insecta; order Hymenoptera; family Tenthredinidae; genus Macrophya; species Macrophya alboannulata. Next base: position 33,289,306 of record OX451208.1, read on the forward strand.
ACTAAATAATGTCGTATTTTCCGGCGGGTCCGCGGGTTTTGTCTTTGTGAACGTCGGCTGCCCTCGCTCATTGGTTCGCAACTGGTATCTGATCGTTTTTTATCGCACCGCAAAATTGTTATTTTTATATAAGATTTGAACTAAAGCTGGTTAATCACTTGACACCTGACTTTTCAGCCAAAGATATACCGGTGTGATTTTGCTAGATATACCGTGTTCGGCTTTGATTGAAACCGATGTAAATCGTCATTATTATTATTAATATAATTCTTACTGTTATTATTGGCGCATTCAAAAGCACCAAGGCTTAGCTGTACGAGGAAGAAAAATTCACAAACACATACAATATATATGACATATGTATAAATATATATATACACGTGTGTCTTTTTTCAAAGATAACTCAGTTTGAACTAGACCGTTTTATATAAATAGCTATACAGATAATTATCGTTTGATCGCTTATAGAACTGTGACACATTTGAATAAGAATATATATTCCGTTTAAATTGAAAAAAAAAAAGAATTTAATTTTGCGATTTCTCCAGATTTTTTTTTTTTTTTTTTTTTTTTGGGAAATTGATTAAACTCAATCTGAGCTTGGACAGCAGTATACGGTTTCTTCGTTGATCGAACCGGCGTAGATTTTTCCCACCTGTTGAATATATACAATGAGAATCAATAAATTATAGAAAAAATAAAATTTAAAGAAGATATTCTCACAGCGAAATTTTTTCCTGTCGAATACTCGAGGGGGAATTAAAAAACGATTTTTTTTTTTTTAATCGACAAAAGATTCGCAAATCTTTATTTTATCTTGAGAAGAACAAAAAAAATCACGGCGTGATTAGAAACGATTATTAAATCGTCCTAATCACGCGGGCGTTTTTTTTTGCTGTTTCTTTTCTTCGCCAATCCAATTAAAATCGTTGTAAAAAAATAACAAACTAGCCTTATAATTAATCGATAAAAATTATACGACGACACAGAAATTTCATTTCTAAGTTAACATTCTCGCGATGGGAAAGATTTCGATGTATTAATTTTTTTTGTAAATTTACTAGAAATTGTACTAAATCGATGAATAGGTATTCCGCCATATGAATCATGCGACAAAATTGAAATCCTTGGAACCGCGAGAGCACAGACGAATGTGATAAAAAAAAAAAATGAAAAAAAAAAAAATAAGAAATAATATTTGACATATTGGAGTATTTTTGCCAATCGAGATTGTTCTTAAAAAGAGAAGAAGAAAAAAAAGATTAAAAATAAAATAAAATAACCTGTAGTAACATCAAGAAATTCGTTCAGTCAGAGAATAAGTACCTACTTCTGTTTCTTATCATTCAAATATATCGTGTTTGATTTATCGGTAAATCTTTTGTCGGCAAAGTTGTAATTCAAGTCTCATGACGACCAATCAATTCAATCACTCATATGTCTATCGAACATCGTAAGTTATTTTGACAGAGAGTAATTGACAGCTGGTTCTTAACATATATACCTATGTCTGCATGTCATCAGTATGATGTCGTGATTTAATATTTCAGCACGTATATATATATCTTACCGAATTTCTTTTTTCTATTGCGGAATCTACCTTCGTCCAAGTCGCCCACAATTCTTCTTATTCGAGTATAAGGTACCTCCCAGCTGTATAGTTAAATTCTGCAATATGTTACTTCCGCTTGAATCGAGGATGACCTCGCTCTATGCTGTTGTACGATTGCGAAATCATAGTCGATATTCGAATTTATGATTCGTGACGGAGTATGGAAATATCGGCGAGTATAATTATACATATATCGTCGATATACTGTACAGGTAAAATTAATAAAACTGAATAAGAAATCATATTTCACACTTATCAATCGATTTCAATGCGTCACATTATACCTACAACACAGATATACACGATTTTTATACACAATGCAGGGATTTTATTTATTCTCCATTTTTTACCTTCCAATAGTCGAATCAAAGTAATATGACTAATCCAAAATCGATATAATATTCGGTCACAATTGTCAACTATCTGAGATTAGTCCGTCGAATCAAAAGCCCTTTTCTTAGCTCACACTTCAGGATACTTAGATTCGTCGAATCGCATCGTAGATTCTATTCGCGAATAATTCATGTATAAAATTTGATGATATTTAATTAACGCAGGATCACGTTTTGCCGAATTTTTAATTACGTTTTCATAGTCTTATAACTTATATTATTATACCCGTTGAATGTCGTCAATTAGCACAGAAAATAACGCGTTTAATTTCGACACTGCGGTATTATAATCGTAACGTAGTGATCAAATAGACGAAAATTTTCCGTCGTACGAAAATATATGGACCAATGTCAAAAAAGGCGGTCAGTCAGCCTCTGCACGGGCCTTCTATGAGATTTAATTAGAACGTATTAGAGCTGAGGTTTAAAACTATAATTGCAACAACGTGTCGCAATCGGTTTGTACCAGCTAGATGCTGTATAATACGGAGGAGTATAGGTACACCGCGTGACACGGTAGCAATGAATCGTATTATTTTAGTCACTATAATTAGTTCGGGCTAAATGGCCATTCAGATCGTCGACACAACATCGGTGAGAATATTTGACGGCCAGTTTGCATGGCGCGTGTGATTTGATCGTGTCTAGCGATATATACGACAAACGATCTGACAACTCCTCATTGATCCCATCACTCCGCGGTATAATACTTGTGTGCAGATATATCCGCGTATCTAAGACAATCAAGATAATTTAACCGTCGATCGATTCGTACGATCATTGTTGCCGTATCTGATATGTATCGCCGAATTTTTATAGACGGTTGGTGGATGTTTTTGGTGGAAATTATAAGTCGATTTTGAAAATTATTCGGTATTCGTAAAATTGAGGCATTGCAACTGGGCGAGAAGGCGATCGTGATACCCTTCATTTTATCGATTACTGGAAAATTTGACAAAAAAAATCTAATTGCAAAATGCAGTCGAGTGAGAAGGAAGATATACGAAACTGCATTCAGTGTAAATTTATAAATCGTATACGATCTGTTTGTGAAACGACAGTATAATGACAGCAGAATTAAGACGAATTACTGATTCTCTCGTATCATATTCTCGAAATTCTTTATACCTGCAAGTGATAATAATTTTACGAATTTCTAAAAAAAATTTTAGGGAAATTTGAACCTTTCGTAGTTTTTTATTAAGAAATTGTAAGTTTTTTTTTTTTTTTCAGTTCGATCGACAAAAAGAACGAATTTTTCTAAATGAATACGAAAATTTACAATTTTTCTTGTGACGAATCAGGAAAAACCTACAATTTTATTACGAAAAGCCATGAAAATCTACAATTTTTCAATAAAAAATAAAACTACGAAAATCTCAATCTTTTTTTGTAAAACTATGAAAATCTGCAATTTATTTTGAAAACTACGAAAATCTGCAATTTGTTTCAAATGAAAAACTACGAAAATTTACAATTTGCTACAAAATCTTTCAGTTATTACCTAAGAATTTCGTAGAAATCCGTAGAAGTAGAATTTTTCACCAGATCGAGAGTTGTCATCGAAGCTTTTCAGAGCTTTCGACAAATCCAGCTACATGAAATGAAGTTTCTAATGGTCGAATAAAAGGAGTCAAAAGATGCGTGAAATTTATCGAAAGTAAATATTTATTGCCTTACATAAATTAATAATCTAATGATAACATCCTTAATTGCTAATATATTAGTACATGAATTCGATGTACAGTCAGTTTAAAAAAAAACAATAATTGGAAGTTCAATTTCTGATCGGAAACTGTACCGCGGGTAAATTTCGTCGATCATATTTGTGGAGTATAAAATTATCAGTCCTAGGAAGTGAAGTTTTCAAAAATAGCGACCTTGATCCGGCGCCGTTATTACCCTGAAAAAAAACGTAATAATTACACCATTAATACCAACAAACTACCGTTTTTATTATATCAATAAAAAAAATCATAAGCTCTGTCTGAGACTAAGCGTTTCATATCTGGGTAATCCGTATCAACTTCGTATCAACTTTCGGTCTTAACTGCGGACCTTCGAAGTAGCAATTCGGGTTTTATTGCCGGCAATATTCGGTTCTAGCGTGTGATACCATTGTACTGGAATATTTATTCTGGCCGATCAAGCTCGCGATCTCTATGCATTTTTTTTTCATAAAAAATTGCACGAGAAAAGCAAAGTTTCAGTTTCAGAAAAAATACTAATCGTGGATTAAGTTGGGGGCTGGCTTTTGTTTAGCTGATTATTGAAATTATACTTTTCTCAACTTTACCCACTTTGAAAAACGTTTGTTCTATACTTTTATCAATTTTTGTTCTTTGTTTCATTTTTCTCAAAATCGAAACTTCTCTCCCTTGGATCAAAAATCAGTGATAAATTTTATACGAAACATTTTCTTTCAGCGTTATCATACTTTCGAAGAAATAATTGATTTAAGATTGAAACGAGCCACCGTGTAGGTAGGTATACGGAAGATATAATTGAATCGAAAAATTATTTTCAAATCGGAATTAGTAGCCGTCGTAAAAATATAAAATTACGTAAATATATATGATCAGTGGATTTCCTACCGATATACAATTATCAACACTTATTGTTGTCGTTCAATGGATTTCAAATACGTATTGGTTCAGATAAGATTCAGATTTGGTTGATTAATGTGTAAGTAAATAAAAATACTCTGATGGTAACGTACCGCGTCGTATGAATCGAGATATCGTCTACATGTATAAAGATTATATAGATATAAGAATATTTATTTACCTAAGAATTACGCCTTTTTCGACCGAATTCTCCGTGAAAATAAACGATATCATCTCCTGCAGTTTTCAATATGTCACGAACTGAATTTTGGGTCACGAGGCAGCTGATCATCTACCACATCTATTTCCATTGTCGCATTTCTCTCGAGATTTTTATCCTTGCCAGGTAAAAGTAGGGAAAGTAAGGCAGCACCTGTGAAAATTAAAAAAAAAAAACCCTCATTTAATTATAGAAAGAAAAATCTTGCAACGAAGTCTCGTTTCAATGACCAAAAATGGTCAAAAAGGTACTTTTAAACTACTCCGTCGATAAATAAGATTCCTGATTCTTAAGTTAACGATAAATTTTGAAAACGATATTTCCGGTGATTCCTTTTGCAGGAAATCTCTTCCACCGTTTGTCCAATTGCAACGAAAAATTAAACTTACATTACGGTCAACTCGGCTTGTCTCAAAGGTCAGTCAAATTTCAGTTTCATTTCATATAATTTGGAAAAAGAAATAAAAGTTTTGATAAATACTTACAAAGCAGTAGAGCGGCGACCATAGCAATTGGAACGATACAATTGAGATCTAATAGAGAGCCGAATATCAAATTCCCAATAAGTGCACCCGATCTACCGCACAATGCAGAAAAGGAGGCTGCAATGACCCTGAAATCACGCAAGAGAAGACAAAAATTAAAAATTTGATTCATTATTTATTTTATTTTGTTTCCCTTCGCACACATTGATTATAGATTACGATAAACTCACCTGAGTTTGGTGGGATAAAAGTCTACCAAGATGCAATAGACGACGCTGACGCCCATAGACGTCAATGCCTCAAATATGCAGGAAAGTATCAAATTTTGTACTGACGAAGAAACGAAGAGCATGCCAACTGATATAAGACCGGAGACCGTGGTGCTGAATGCTGAAATGTCATTGCAAATTATTATCATATTCAACTTTTCTTGTTTTCTTTTTCATTCAGCCTTTCACGTAAAATTTGTAAAAACGACTTACCCAAAAAGAATTTGTACCCCAATCTACCGATGCATAAGGGAAGCCAAATGCTCGTCGGAATACAAGCCAATCCCAAGAAGATAGTGAACAGGTAAACTGACGATGAAATTGAGGTGTCACACCCGAAGTCTTCGACAGTTTCGTTGTTGTATAATCTTGAACTTATGGTACAAACATCCGCAGATTCGCCCGGATACATGTCCTCGAATTCGGCAAATCTTTGAAAGATTTCCGGGAACCATACCATCAATGTGTAATATGATAATGTCATGGCAAACTGTATCGATACTGTCAACAGAGTTATGTTCAGATAAGGTGGTTTCAGGATCGTGACAGTGTGCTCTGCGATGTCTGCTATCATTTTTTTCAATTCTTTTTTCGGCCTTTTTGTTCTTCTGAGGGACTCGATACTCCCGTTAGTCAAAGTTGATAGTTTTTCATCGATGGACTCGTCTCCGTCCATGATGAATTTTACCTGAAAATCATGTCAAGTAAAACATAAGTAACAAAAATTACATAAACGAAAGATAAGAAATAATTTCCATGATAGGTGGATTCGTCCCTGTAAACTTACGGGATAATTTTCCGGTGGATTTCCCGTGTTTTGTGCGTACATTAACGAAAGCACTTTTATAGCTTTTTGTTCTTGATAATCTTCGATCAAGTACTTTGGAGATTCGGGGAAGAAGCATAACGCAATGCCGATTGATAAAGGTACCATTGCGCACAAAAATACGAAGAGATTCCATGAAGAGAAGGAGAGTTCAAAAAAAGTGTAGCGAAATTCCATCGGGATAATCAGCCAGCCCAATACTAAAATCGGACAGACAATCAACGGTTTAGAATTTTTTAACCAAGTGAAGAACGTTCTTATAAAAGATTGAAGTTAATATTTCATTTTTATTTCTACTCACATGGAAGAGCAATGATCCCCGTCGTCCAGGCCATCTCCATCCAGGCCAGTATCTGCTCCCTCAAACGTGTGGGCTGAAACTCTCCGAGATATGGAAAGATCATCGCACTTTGGCCGGTGATACTATAAAATGAAAAAGCATTGGAGGTTTTTTTTTTTTTCAAGATTGTGGCTTTTGTATTGGCTATACGTGTGCATTGCGAATTATTGTTCTCTTGAACTCACCCAAATCCGTTGAAAAACCTAAGACAGACAAAGATCCAATAATTTGGAACAAACGATGCAACAACACCGGCAATTGCATCGAGGAACAGGGCGGCCAGTAGGGCCATTTTTCGACCTTTTACATCTGCCAAACATCCCCAGAAATATGAACCGCACACCATACCTATAAAACAATGCAATGCAACGTCATTTTACATGACTAGATATACTTGAACTAAGGAAGTGTTCATTATCCGGCCAAGATCGGCGACAATTTAGTCACAGATTAAAGATAAATTTTACCCAACATTGGTGCGGCAGTCAGACGACCAATGTCCATTGTGGTCATCTCGAAGTCACACGTCACTGCAGTGACGATCAGCCCGGTACTGCTAATACCGAAACCAGTATTCATGAATACCAGCATGCTGATGAGGAACAATTTGTAGTGAAACTTTCCGTAACCTGAAGAAGTCGAGAATTATTGTAACAATTTTTGTGAAGACTAGGTAATAATCGTAGGACGAAGCTGAAGCTCGTTATAGCAATCTGAACTTGATCAGTAAAATGAACATCTAATCGTTAGCTCTTTAAATTAATTCACTGCCCGAGAATTTTGAGTGTTTGTCGCCCAAGAAGATTTCGTTTAAATTTTACGATTAATTACGATTTATAGATTAGCGCCCAACTTTACCGACTCTATGTTATCAGCTTTTTCTATATTTCTCAAAATTTTGGATTATATTATCTCAAGGTTTAGCGATTCAGCCTGACCGAAAGGCTTGCGAAAAATCTACATATGCCACAGTATTAGATTATCTCAACGAAGTAACTAATCACCTGTTTGATCAACCGCATTTTGGATCTTAGTTTCCAACGATTCCTGACCCTTTTGTACACCTACGAGAAATGAAAATATACATTAATGGTCAATGTCATTGAAAAATTATACAGAATACAAAAAGTGATAAAGCCATTTCACTTTTCAAAAATTATTACTGATTATTCAATTCGCATTAGGATGGTCAACTTCTTCTGCTGTTTATATAAAATCGATTAGGTTTTTTAGAATTTATTTTTTGAACAGTATATAAATGCAAATTTTTCACATGACAAGACTCTAGAAGTCAGTTTGGATTAATTTTTGGACAAAAAGAAAAAATAATTTGCAAAAGAAATTTTCACTTTTAAGAAATAATTCAGCACAGAGATGAACAGAAAATGAGGATTGATTGAAAAATATAGTTTCCACGAAATTCTCCAATAAATTTAAAGTACTCGTAAAATATAATTTTCTGATCAATTTTCTACGTAAAAAGCATAAAATTCTTAACTCATAAGTTTCCGTCAATCCTCGCAATCACCGGTCATCAAAAATAGTTTTTTTTTTGTCTTTAATAACTAAGCAATGAATATATGTGCAAACATATGGTATAAGGACGATGAATTCTTACCCATGATTAAGTATCGATGATTTTTGGGAATTGCGTTAAACAGCAAGTTCTGATATGTCTAAATTTATTTATATATTTATTTTTTAGTTTTATTTTTCTGTTTTACACTTTTTAAGACCGTCAACGACAAAGTTCTCACTGATTTGATGAAATAATAACGAATGTCAGATTTTTCTTTCAGTCCAAAATTTTCAAATTATATATAAGTCTGATCCCCACCCTCTCTCATGTATACCCCATCCCCACCACTACCACAGCCCTCATCGGTTCCGACCCCATACCTACAAGCATCATACAGGGTGATTAATTTCTAGATTATCGAACAGGAGTGGCCTAGTGTGCCAAAAACTCCGCCTGTATCTAACCTAATCGACAATTACCCTGCTTCAATTTGATATGCAGTCCAATCGTGGAAAAAGAATTGATGAATGAAAAGAATTGATGAATGAAAAGAATTCCTGAATCGGACAAAAGTAAGTACGAATCCAATAGGGTGGAGCTTTTGCGATATCAAGTCACACCCGTATATCAGCCGGTGAAATATATTTATCCTGTATAATTTTAAGCCACTGCCAATTATTAGGTGGGATAATTTTCATTAGCGAATCTGGTTTCCCATCTGCAGACAATGATTTAGCGATTTGATTTTGTCAAGTACATCTTGTAGATATACTCACGATTTGTAGGGAGATTAGAAATAATTTCTATTGACATTTATTGTGCAATATTGGCTAATCGTAATAACATTTTAATTCCCCGCCCCTCGTAAGCTCGTGGAGCTTACGTGTGGCGTGATTCATATTGCACCATTCAAGATTGTGGTAATTGTAGAATAAACGATATGGTATTTCCCGAGGAATGGACTTTGGGATTTAGATAGGTAGACAGAACTGACGACGATCAATCAGGATCGTAATATCCACTACATCAAATGAGATTTTGATGACATTTTATCACCGATCGAATTATCCGATTAATAAATCACCATCCGCATCGAACTGCGCATAATGTCAGACTCCGATTGACTATAACCGATAAAACGATGGAGTATGTGATTAAAGTAGTCAAAAGCACTTTAGTGCAAATGATAGTTATTATACGCAACAGCCTCTCGTAAGACTGCAAAAATAATCATCGTATTCCAAAAAAGGGAAAAAATAATAACTAAACAGAAATCTGAAGAAATCAGAATTCTGAAATCGGAATTCATCCCTCACTAATTACTAACTTCTGAATGTAATTTCATAAAAAAAAAATGAATGACAAATTTTGAAAGTAAAAGACGTTTTGCAGTTTTCATATATGGCAAGGGAAAATCCAATCGCTTCGTGATTTGAAATTATGGTTTACAATCAGTTGCAGACTTCAATAATTGTTTTAGACAATCTGAACTTTGTCTGAACTATTGATCTTTTTCGTGGAATAGAAGTACCTAAATTATTTATATCTGTAATTAATGTCTAGCGATATATTGCAGGTCTGGGTATTTCCACGTAAATCTGATTTGCCCAGGATTCTTACACCATGTTTAACTTCGATAATGACGAAGCGAATAATTATCGTCTGGATCATGTATAATATCCATTCATGTATTACCTGAGCTTTGTAATAAAGATATATTCATATAACAGAGTCTCACCTACCTGTGCATAATTAATTCATTTAAAATTTAAGATGAATATGGAATGAACTTACGCTGATAAAGGCATCGATCATTAAAACCTGAACAATGGAGAGCAATGATTTTTTTTCTCGTAGACATCCGAAGTCTCCACTCCAGAAAAATAATCAAAAAATCCGATTTTACACGTGGATTATTCTCATATTTTTGATAACGAAAAACAGAACTGTCCGAATTGGTGAAAAAACACATTTCAATATTATATTTCGATTAAACGTGTTCAAATGCGTTCAAATGTGCCAGGAAAAAATCGGAAATAGTTTAAACGAGAAGCTTAGTGACAAAACGAGAAATTTTTATACCGAACTTCTCTTTCCCTGAGATCAGTTTATCAAGTTAAGTGAAGGAAAGTGTATGTTTGAATTTTCAGCAACCAAAAAATCTGAAATAATTCACAAAAAAAATTTTCTCACATCAGGTAATACCCTCAAATTATTCCAGAATTTTTTGGAAACATCAAAAAACTCGGGTGACTCACTTGACAAAGAATCCTTCATATAGAACATTCGTTGATTGGCAGAAATTTTTTAATCTCACTTAAATATCGTCTATTAATATTTCATACATTTTTCTTAAATATTGGCAATGTATCATGGTCAGTTATTATTAGGTCAGAAATTTCGTTGATGTTTATCGAATTAATTACATTGCAATTGGCAATAAGAAACCGATACGTTTATCTAAAGAAATTTTTTTTTTTATCTTAGAATTAAGCAAGATAGCCAAGAATAATTGGAATCTAACAATCTCTTCAGGGGGCATTCGGCCTCCTGATAATACGTTTTCATTTCAGTCTGTAATATTTCTGTTCCATGTAGGTAAGTAGGGTGCAAAATGTGACGTCAGAAAATTTGGTGCAAAAAAAAATCGATAAAATCGTCGCCGAAATTGTGACTCAATTGCGACTCAGCCCCCTACTCTAATTTATTGAATTGATTTACATCGTCTTCTAGCTTCCTCTTCAATGTTGGATTTGAGGAACGGTGTTCCTTCTCCATCCGATTCGGTGGTTAGTCGGATATACTATGATAAGTACGGAAAAAGTTTGATCCAATAAATACAATAATCCTAATAATAATACGATAATCTAATAATATCGAACAACTTTCATCCTAAAATTGTCTGGAATCGAGTGTTGATATACAAATATACAATAATTTAATATCCCTGGGCAGATTTCTTGAAGAATTTAAATAAAAATCTTTGACTAAATAGAACGGTGGTCACGCAGGCTGATTCGCAACTCCAGGTATCGCCCCAACCTTAGATCTTCCTGGTATGAACAAGGACAGAACACCGCCGGCTGTTTAGAAATGAAAAAAAGTCGATCGTGAGTAGGTATTAATTAGCTTATGATTAGCTTATGAAAAATCGACGCTGAAAAGGTGGGAAAAAAAATTCTCTGAATACTTACAAAGCAGTAAAGCAGCGACTACTGCGATTGGAACAACGCAATGAAGGTCTAATAGATAACCAAACATCAAGTTACCAAGGAGAGCCCCAGATCTACCGCATAATGCAGAAAAGGCTGCTGCTATCACCCTGAAAATATTTAATAAACAAATTTATGCAAAGAAAATAAATCTGTTGGTATAATTGGTATAAAATCGAACTGATCCTGCCTCAAATGTGTGGGGTAAAAATCGACCAGTATGCAATAGACGACGCTGACTCCCATCGACGTCAATGCCTCGAATATGCAAGAAAGTATCAGATTTTGCAGTGATGACGTTACGAAGAATAAACCGACGGCTGTAGCCCCGGAAAAAACCGTGCTGAAAACTAAAATCGAGAAAGTTTAATTGGCGAATGAAATTTTTGCACTCGTAAATTCCGCTGTTTCGGTTTTTGTTTTTTATTTTTTTATTTTAACAAAAAATCTTACCGAGAAAAAATCTGTACCCTAGTCGACCTATGCATAAGGGAAGCCATATACTCGTCGGGATACAAGCCAATCCCAGAAATATCGTGTGAGTGTAGACTGACGATTGTAATTCGGTGTTGCAGCCGAAATCGTCGCTTTTACCATTCTGAAAATCGGTTTTTGGATGAAAATCAAATTATTGGTATTTATCATTACGCGATTTTATATACCTACCATGACTCCGCAAACACTTGCTGAATCGTGAGGATGATGTTTCTCGAATTCAGCAAACCTTTGAAAAAGTTCGGGGAACCATACCATCAATGTATAATACGACGAGGTTATCGAGAACTGAATTGCGGAGGTCAGTATCGTTCTGATTAGGTAAGGTGGTTTGAGAATGGTCACTGTATTCACGAATATGTCCCACAGCATTTTCCGCAGTTCCTTTTTCCTCCTCTTCACTTTTCCAGCCGGAACTTTATCGTCGACGAGTTCATCGGCGACCCTTATAAATTTCACCTGTAATTATTCGAGGATAGAATCGAAGACTGTTGAGAAAAAAAAAACCGGAAAAATTTACGAAAAATAACTCACCGAATAATTTTCGGTTGGATTTCCAGTATTTTCTGCATACATTTCCCCGAGGATTCTCATCGCTCTACCCTCCTGGCCATCTTCGATTAAGTATTTTGGCGATTCGGGAAAGAAAAGCAACGCGATGCCGATCGATATCGCGGGAACAGCACATGCCAGAACGAAAAGATTCCAAGACGCGAACGAAAAATCACCTGATCTGTAGTGGAACTTCATCGGTATGATCAGCCAGCCCAATACTAAAACGAAAAATCGATCAGTCTTCTATTCTGCAGGAAATATCTTATCGTATTTTTGTTAAACGCACAAGGAACGACGGTGATGCCCAAAGTCCAGGCCATCTCCATCCAGCAAAGTATTTTCTCCCTAAGTTTAGCCGGCTGAAATTCTCCGAGATATGGAAAAAGCATGGCGCACTGTCCAGTGATGCTAGAAATGAGATAGACTATAGATTCGTCAAGATAATTGTTGTGTTTGGTGAACTGGAAGACCGAGAAAAGGTCGTAATAATCTGATAGACTTACGCAAATCCGTTGAGAAACCTGAGGCAAGTGAAAACCCAGTAATTTGGCACAAATGACGAGACTACCCCCGCGAATCCGTCGAGGAAAAGCGCCGCCAGTAATGCAACTTTTCGACCTTTCATATCCGCCAAACATCCCCAGAAGTAAGAACCGCATGCCATGCCTGTAAAATCGAAATGAAATGGCTTTACATTTATCTTCCTGATAAATCACTGGAATTTTTCTATTTAATCATTGAAAAGGTGATTTTTCAAGCAACGGGACTGGACATGTGACAATGTCATGTACATTTGACCATGAGAAGCTGCTCATGGGTTAAATCGCGTTAGCGCACTATCGATAATTAAAGAATTGACCTTAGAAATCATCGGGGTTCTGTTCGTTTGACCTGCGTGGCTGATGAGCGTGACGCGGAAGAAGCAGAGCTATTAATTTATGAATTAAAATAACTGACAGGGCATTTGCGTGCGGGTGAAGCCGTCGCCATCGCCATCCCGTATATCGTTTGAATTGATTAATATCGTTTTTCGGAGTCACACTGATCAGAAGAACTCATGATAACTTTATCGGATAATTTTATCAGAGGTTTAGGTAAATTACCCAACATCGGTGCGGCCGTCAAACGACCCTTGTCCTCTGTACTCATCTTAAAGTCGCACGCTGCTGCGGGAACAATCAAACCGGAACTACCCACACCCAGTCCAGTATTCATGAAGACCATTCCACATACGACGAACAGTTTGTAATGAAACTTTCCGAAACCTTGATTGAAAATAGAAGAAGATATAATTTTATGGGCCTTTTTTTGGGCAATAAAATGTATTTGATCGTGGATACCTGTTTGGTCAACTGCATTTTGGACCTCAGTCTCCAGCGACGCTCGTACCCCTACGATCAATGAAAAGTTATATATAAAAGCGTGTGAATGATCTTTGAATAAGAATGGGAATATTGACCCGAACAACCATCATCGTCACAATAGTGGCTCTCAAAATTGGATTTCCGTGTTTTTACCCGCGCTGTATAGACCCACTGATTTAGGGAATCGTGTATTTTTGGATACACGACACGTGTCCAAGCCTATTGCGAATTAGGTCGGGGATAAAGTGACCTAGACCCAGGCTCAAGCGCGTACGTAGATGTTCGCTGTGTAGGTGATTGATTATTGCGAAACTCTTACGGGTATGTATACATAAAAAAAAAATTCAAAAGTTTGAGCGGTTCGAATTGAAAATTTTGAAAATTTCAAACTCAGATTTTTGAACGGGGAACAAGTCCTGCTATTGCTTTAGCTTCGAAGTATCTTCCACCAAATTTGCCAAAATGATTCGCGTGAGTATATAGAGTCGAAATATTTGTACAGACCTTTTGTTCGTTGTCGACTAGCGACGCCCATCGTAACTTATTTTTTTTAACTTTTTTATTTTTTTTTTATACTATATGTGAACTGTTTTCAGGGATAAGTATAATTCACCACCGATCCACTCTCTCGTAAGTCAAGAAATAATCTCTAAGTAGAAGGAAGCTGCATAGCTAGCACGACGCCTTTGCTGCCCTGCATCAGAGCTCACGTGTGAGGAATATTTTTTATAGTTACGCGCAATTGAACGTTATTTGGGTCAATTTCAAAGGGTCAAATGGAATGTTTCATGCTAAATAGTTTGTTGTCTAAGAATTATCATGCATGTTGTCAGGCTAATTTGAAACAGTGTTAATATATACTACCGAGGGATATTGTCTTGACACAGTGTTTGAACGTGACCACAGTTCTTGGTAAATCGACAATTTTTCACTCCGTTGCAAGTCAATGTCAATGAACTTTAATTTCCTGCTCCGTCTGCAACTCCCATATTCGAATCTCTTCCAGTCGTCAAAATCAGATTGATTACCAATGTCAAAATTCAAGTTCATTTTTATTTTTTATTTATTCACTTTCTTTTTGCCATTCGATTTGCCATCGGCTAATCGACTGACTTTTATACATAGTTTCAGGATAAACTTTACGTTGATCAATGAGTTCCTACGATTCGTGAATTTATATTCCGTCAATGAGCCTCGCGTCGATTTCCAATAATTGATTAGAGGCGTCTGCAGTTTGCGGATTCGGAAAGAATATTTTTTACGATGCATAATTAGATCCGTGTACGAACTGATCAAAGCTGCAGTGAATGTGATCAATTTTTTTTACGAAGATGTTCGTTTGGAATTTCATTATAATAATGAACTCAATTTTTTGTACACGCGTGTAAAAATCTGCGTGTATTATTATTTATGCAAATTTCAATCAACTCTGAAGACAGATGATCCCCGTATAGCTACTTCCTATCGCGTCTGGGTCAAAGCTAGGTATATAAGATTCCTGATCGTCGTAGCTTACCGTGAACGGGCTATAGCTTTTAAATTGCAAATAAATTGATTCAATATCGTCCAATGGGGATTTGTTCCTGCTGCGTAACAACCCGGCCTCGGAGTTACTAGAGAAATTGATAGCCACCGGCGAAGCTCGTTACTAAAATCGATTTGTCTTCGTTTCGAGAAGATAAAAAAATAGGAAACAAGGAAAAACTGAAACAAGGTGAAAATGGCTGCGATCGTTGCGTGGGAAAAGAGAATTATTTAAGTGCAGCTTGGTTTGGGAAATTTGGAGTACTCCAAAATTTATTTATTTGTCAACCAAAGCTTATTTCACATCAAAAAAAAATTTCTTTGAAAAACTTTGTCGTAAGGTTTCAGGCACATCGTTGGTCCAATTCAATCTCTCAAGGTCTTGCTTTCTTCAGACAGCAATTCTACATCTTATGAACGCAGTGATCGGTAAAAAAAAATTCATGTGAAAAGTTACGGTCAATTATCCAAAATTTCTAATATTTAGGCCACTAATTTGCAAATAACCTTGCCAACTCGAAATTGTAAAAAAATTCCTTCGTTCACCTGATGAGGATTTATTTTCTGAACAAAATGAGCCCTCAACGACCTTAATCGGAACAACGATGTGCCTAAAACCTTACGACGAAGGTTTTCAAAGAAAAATTTTTCTTGGATATGAAATAAACTTTGGCTGACAAATAAATGCATTTTGGAGTACTCCGAATTTCCAAAACCAATCTGTACTGGTCCCCTTAAATCTGATATCTTCGGCTAAGAGAAAATATCTGGCATAAAACTGTAAAGTAAAAGGGAAAAATTTGAATGACTTGTCCAGATTTTTTTTTTTTTTTTCATTTTTTTTTGTATTTTTTGTTTTATTTATTTATTTATCACGTGCTTGCAAGTTCTTCGGGCGTAACCCAGATATACGCGAAAGCCGATACCTACGCGCTTCGACATTCGTGCGGATTCCCAGTGCCGAGCAAGCTAACGAATGGGGCACCTTTTCTAAAGTCTGTTTGACATCGGTTCTATACCAGGGTTAGAAAACTAGTTAGACTTCAAACGGCTAGTAAATTAAATTTGAAACCTTGAATCTCTCGGGTATCAAGGATCATAAATTTTCTCCTCGGGCCTGAGGGAAGCAATCAAACATCCCCTGATAGAAGTAAGATGACCTCGTCGAATGCAGATTATTACTTAGTCAAGGATTTTCTATTTTTTTAGAATCATTTCTCTCGAATCTACTTCGGAGCTGGAAACAAGATAAAAAAGAATAGAGAACTAGAGAAAGAAAGCTAAGTCTTCTATCGCGAGTCTTGAGCTTTTTATAAAATGATGAAATTTAAAGGAAGCTGCGACGTTGAGCTTTTGCTATCTCCCTGCGGCACAAGAGAATCCCCTTTTTGTTCTCTCATTTTTACAAGAGAAACCTTATAGCGAAAGTTGTAACCATATACGAGTGAAGACAACGATGGAAAAGTATCAGCGAAAGAGTCTTCGTTCTTTCGAGAGAATACACAACATAATCCGATTGGGATGCTGGCCTCCCGCATCATTATTAAGCTCATACTGTTCCTAGGACGGTGCAATTTGTGACCGCGGATACAAATCCACTCTAATTAATTGATTCCCTTTTTTATAGTTAGAAAAATAATGAAAAAAAGAAAAAAAGGTTGAGCTTTCACCCAACAAGACTGAGAATTTAGTTCACTCAATTCTCTTTACAACTTTTAATTATAATACATGTTTCTGCTGATGGGGGTGTAATTAATGCTGTTACAGTTTAGTTAAATACTGTCGCTGCAGGGTCAGCTTAGCCTAGAATAGAGAATTCAATGTGAAGTGGATAGCTTCCTAGAGCAAACGAAGGCAAAAACTCTGTTACCTGTTACCTTACCTCGAACATGTAACACTGAGCCTGAGCCAAGGCTGCTCTAGGAAAAAACGAAGATTGTAAGACTTCATTTGGGTGACGGCTAGTGTTAATAATTTAAGACTATTCGCGAGGCGCTTGTTGTATCGCGGTATAGTAACAGCTACGCGTAATCCTCGCCTACGTGGGTGTACCCCAATACATACATCGATATACATAAACACGTTTATTTGTGAATAAATCTTTTCTGATTAGAATTTCATCTGCAAATAATGTTTCAATTTGTTTTCTTTTTTTTTTTTTTTTTTTCAATCAATCCGAACCGTTGTGATCGAGTCATCAGCGAGAGTATTGTGCAAATATTTGTCCTTTTTTCGAAACGTTGTGAAATTTTTTTTTCTTGTCAACGAGACAATGAGAAAAACAAGTAAAAGGACGTTAAGTAACAAGAGAGATTAAAAGCCCCAGGTGGTTGTGGTTTATTTGAATGGTGGATAAATGGTCAGAGATTTAATAGACGTAAAATCGAGGCGAAGAAACGACGTGGCAATAAAATAGAGAAATACTCTTGGTACATTTCGCAAGTAATTAAAACTTAATCGATTGCTCAAATCTTTGAGTGTTTAGCGGTTTATGAATTGAGCACATTTGCAAATTTCATTTTTTTTTTCGTTCCCCTTAAGTATGGGTTTATATCGTGCCGAGTATTTCGCAGTAAAGATACGATGGAAAGGCTGCAAATCGAGAACGTCGATTGAATAATAATGCTGAAAAGACGGGAGCAATTTCCATCGAGGAAATTATATATACGAAGAATGGAAATGTAACTCGCTGCTCCATTTTCCGGATTTTTATTCTCGTGAAATAATATCAATTCGTATTTCACGTGTCTCGTATAAAAACTAGGTATACATATACATACCTAGTTCAAGTTTCAATTTTTAATTACCAAAAGATGAATTTTAACATCAGATTTTCGATTTTTTTTCTTCTCTCCGTATAGAACCCCGGGAGAATAATACTTCCCATGAAATTCAGAGGTTCTGTTTTATTTGTCAAAATGATTACACAGATTTTAAATTCTAACTGAATTCCACCTCTGGTGAAAATACACACACAATAGACCATTAACAGCAAGCAGGTCAACCAGGGATAGAAAACGTGAGGTTGGGTATATAGGTATATACTTGTTGCATCAATACAAACTAAAACCCCTCAACAACTATTTGCACGGTTGTAAATGGGGCGAAATAAAGACCAGTATAAAGGCATCCCATGAATTCGAATTCCCCTGAATCTGAAAGTTGTCTCGAAATTTTTATGCAACTGTAATTATTTTTGTCTTATTTTAGACTTTAGCTACTTCTCGAAGGAATTTTCATTTATTCCGTTCTTTTTTTATTTTTCTATATTTTTTTACTCAATTTTTGTAGCGTCTTCTATGAAAGTAGCTGTACTAAGGTATGTCTTAAAATATGCTTGCGATTTTATACGTTTTAATAGCACTCATAAGTCTTCATTCAGCTTTATGTTACCTAAGAACTAAAGAAGCTCTTATAAGTCGTGGTTCTTGATTCTAACGATATTTCTCGAAAACGATTTTGGCCAGTAAATTTCTTTTCCTGCTACATTTTTTTCGAAATTTTAATGAAAATTCATTCAGTTTTATTCAAAAACCCCAAAATTCGATCCACCATCCATCCATCGCTCTACGGTAATCGATGATGATGATGATTCATTACTTGACAACCGACGACGAAATATAGCGTTTTGCAAAACACCAGCTAATCCCACTGTGTCAACAAGTCCTAACAAATTTGACAAAAGTTTAATCCACCGTCGTATCCACATCGGTTACTTGTTCAAATGATCTCGAACTTGCAGCGCGTCGGCGTCACGACGCCAGGCTCTGCTCGAGGGTGGAGTAAGCTTCGGGGTGGTAGTCGAGCAGCGTCCGTCAGTGGGGTTGTACGTAAATCTTTTTCCTCTAGCCTAAGGAAAGTGACAGTCTTACGTAAATCGTATAGAAGTTAACTAGTAACGACATTGCAGAAAATGGATTGAAGGCAAAAGATACCATATATATACACTAAGAGTTAAGGTTGGTTAAAGTTGTGTCATTATTCGCACAAACTAAATCTGCATTTCTGCTCTCACTATAAAACTATAATTTTCGCATTTTCGGTTCATCTTTACTTTTGTTCAACCGATCGAATATCGGTTAGATTCCCAAATCCGCTCCCCCCATTTCGATCCTTTTCTATTGCCTTTCGTTTTTGGTGAACAGAAATTAGTCGGCGATAATCGCTCGGGATTATCGCAATCCCGATCTCAACAGGTAGAGAATTCTTTCGCGTATCAACGCAATCCAATATCGTCGCTTTCGGAGCTTTATCTATAGCGAGTTTAGATTTATCATACCGATACCATCGAACGGAAACATTACATCCGACGATAGGAAATATCGAGATATAAATAATTCCGAACGTAGCTTCAATTTTACTGTAATTCAATTGGCTTACTACGTGATACGAATATAAGGCGAATACCAATTTACATATATGCTCGTACAAATTATTCACAGGGTATTTTTCTTTTTCTAGCACATAGTATGAAGTTTTTTTTTTTTTTTTTTGCAAACGTATATAATTCATACAAAAAATTGGCTCGGATTCCAAAGATTTCTTCAACCTTTTAGCGTGCGAAATTTCCATATTGGTAGAAACGTTCGTGAATACCACATTTTTGAGAAGTCATGTATCTTCTGTAACGTAGACTTTGTGTAGTAGTTCTTCTGTAAAATCGTATGACCATTTATTCTTATCCTGGACATTTATTTCCGTTATTTATACTTGAATCAAAGAATCAGTCAATTTTTTTCTACGATTGATAATCCTCGAAGTGTTATATCGTGTCTGAAAATATTATAAAACATGTCATCGAACTTGGAGATCGGTTAGCATTTCATGGTACCCATGAATGCTTTCATAGGAACGATCACACATTTATACCGTGAATTATTTGAGCAGAATCAATATGAAATAGATTAAAATCAACGTAGTCACCAGGTATTAGTTCGTCTAATTCAATGTTAAGGGTATTAGTCACGATGGTTGACAAACTGCACGAGTACGAGGGATTTGCTGGTAGAGTTCACGGTGCCAGGGATAAATTTAGCGAGAAATGGAACGTCTGGAAAGAGTGGAAGCAGAGTATCCCTCTGGACCATGGAGTCGAGGGTGTTTTGAACCATCTTCGGGGTCCTCCAAAGCTCGAAAAGACCCTGGACGATTACTCCCATGTATACAGGTGGGTAACTTTATCTTTATAGAAAAATAATGGTGAGAATAGCGTAAAAAAAAAGAAACTGTCGCGTTTGAAGGAAAAAAACTCGGGGTGAATTGGTTCGGATCTCAGCGGCTGTAATGGGTATAGAATTTTCGTACGCTGCTGAAACGGCGTTCGTGTCTCCAACTCTTTTAAAAATCGGTGTGGACCATCAACACATGACTTTGGTATGGGCCCTGAGCCCTTTGGTCGGTTTTTTCGTAACGCCTATCCTTGGAAGCGTTAGTGACCGATGCAGAATACGACAAGGAAGAAGAAGACCGTTTATTCTGCTACTGGCGATTGGCGTTTTTATAGGTGAGGAAACTCCCTCGATCATTTTTCCTTCAGATTCAAGCAAAAGAAGCTTTAATTTTCCCCAGGGCTCATCCTAGTTCCTAATGGTGAGAATATGGGTTACGCTTTCGGAGATACGTTGACGGTGGTAAACCAGAGTCATCATCTGGGTCATCGAACCTCCGGTATATCCTCAGTCGAAAATCGTCCGCAACCTCAATCCTCGCATTCTTGGGGAATATTTTTCACGATTCTGGGAACAGTTTTGCTCGATTTTGATGCTGACGCGTGTCAAAGTCCGGCCAGAGCTTATCTACTGGATGTGACGGTCCCAGGCACGTATAAAAACCAAAATAACTAAACTAAATTCTTTGAACTTTCGCCTCGAAAAATTTGAATTGGAATTCAGTGTTTCTCGAAAACAAAAAAAAATTGAAAATTATGCCCAATGTCAAGACCAGTGACAAAAAACGGTTATAGTTAAAGCCGACCGGGATGCCGTAACCGTATCATAATTCGTGCACATTGCACAACCCTAATCGCAGAGGATCATGCACGAGGATTGAGCACGTTCACTATCATGGCCGGATTAGGGGGCTTCATGGGTTACGGTCTGGGAGGAATCAACTGGGATGCAACCACCCTGGGTGTAATGCTCGGTGGACATTTGCACGCGACTTTCACCTTAATTACGATAATATTCGTGATATGCGTGTTCTGCACCATCACTAGTTTCAAAGAAATTCCTCTTGAGGTTCTCGAACGTGACCAATATCAGCGATTAAACGATCAGAAGGTGCGTTTAAACCTGGATTTTTCAACTACGTGTATCACTTTAGGGATAAAAAAGAAGAAAAAAATTATCGCTGTACTAATTTACATTCCTGATCCTACTACCAGACGTCAGAGAACAAAAAATGCGGAGAGTCCGATAGGATATCAACCGACGAATGTACGTCCTATGGAACCCTGACGGCTACAGAAGATAACGCAAATGCTGAAAAGACCGAGGCTAGTTAGCTAATTGATTAGTAATTTTTGTAACAAATGTAATCCTGATGAGACTAACATCTCACTTAGTGGACAATCACGGTTTTAGGAGATTGTATTGAAGCCACTTCCCGCCGATGAACCTCCAAAGAGACCTGGTGCAGTGCCAATGATACCCGAAATCGCTACTGAGGCACTTACAATTGAAGCAAACTACGGATTCGACGAAGGTACCGACACAAATCCCAGAACTACACTGCGAGAGTATCTCCTCTCGATATTGTACATGCCTCACAGCATGAGGATGCTGTGTTTAACAAATCTCTTTTGCTGGATGGCCCACGTCTGCTACTCTTTATATTTCACGGATTTTGTTGGCGAGGCAGTTTACGGCGGAGACCCTAAGGCGAGTTATTATTTTTCGTATAAATTCACGTCTAATCATGTGATCAGAAATTTGTCAGGTTCCTATGACCCTCGTACTTCTGCAGGCTGCTGACGGGTCTAACGAACGACAACTCTATGAATCTGGGGTCCGATTTGGGTGCTGGGGGATGTCCATGTACTCTCTTTCCTGTGCCTGCTACTCCCTCGTTATCGAAAAACTGATCCAACGTTACAAGTTAGTGCACACCATAATAATATGTTCATGAGCATCTTCCACGTTGTGCAATATTAGTTGTACGAACTCGTGTATTTCTTGAAAAGATCTTAATTTCTCTCGTATCACATAAATGGACATTATAATCAATATCACGAATATCCGATCAGGATATATCAGTTATATCTAGTTTTGTCAAACAAATCAATGCCAATTCGTGAATTTGATCAATTAACGGTCAAATTGAGATTAACAAAGTCCCGAGTGAGATAACTCGGAGTCTTAAGCCGAACCTCAATCGATGCTGTCTATAATACTGAAACTAATCACAAGTCAATTGAAATGATAATTCCGTTATTCGCAGAGCCCGAAAAGTGTACATATGTGGTCTGCTGTTCTACAGTACGGGAATGATGATGATGGCACTGACAAAGCATCCCGTGGGAGTAATTATATTCTCTTGGACAGCTGGTGTGATGTATTCTACATTGTTCACGATGCCATATCTTCTGATTGCCCACTACCACGCATCATCCACGGTAACATCATACTCGACTCCCTTCTCGAATTGGTCCGTTTAAAATTTTTTATTCAATTCCTTTTCAGTTTGAAATTAGTGCAGAAGGTGTTGCTGTTCAAAGCGGTTGTGTCCGCGGCCTGGGAACAGACGTGGCCATAGTTTCCTCGATGGTATTCCTCGCCCAATTTCTCCTTTCTTGTGGTTTGGGTACAATAGTCAGTTTATCAGGTACCACAACCGCGGTAGTATGCGTTGCAAGCATGTTAGCTGCTTGTGGAGCTGTTGCAGCAACTCAAATAATGTACTTAGATCTTTGAGCGTGTAAAAATAAACCGTTTATATAAACGTATCACTAGTTTTGCGTCGCTGAATGTGACATTTTATAAGCAAGGTGATAGATATAGAGCTCGGTCGAGGTCTTTGATAACGATTAACCAGCTCGCGTTATATATAGAGTACCTAAATTGAATCGTGTGAAGTATCTTTTTCACCCCGCTAAATCGTTATCAATAAACGTTAATATCTGATTGTGAAATGTAAGAGGGAGGTTTGAAAAATGTATAGGTATGTATAAATAAAAATAAAAAAAAAGAGGTTTATATAGCGAAGTATAATATATTGGTTTGAATATGGATTTACTAGCTTCCGCGGTGTGGATAATAATTGTGGAAATATACAAGAGACACAGCTGATATATTATTTCTTGATGGAAATGAAGTTGTAGTACTATATCGTTCAATCGTTTAATATTAGCAGTATTTAGAATTTTGTTATTATTTAATTATTGAATGCGAATAATGTAAGCGCGAACCTATACGACGATCATATTTTACGTGCTCTAATTGTTGACGAAATAAATGATAATTATTAAATCTTGGATATTATGTATATCAGCTAAGCATGCACAAATAGCCGATAGAATAATAATATACGTTTATAATTAAACGTTATATCTATTGTATACAGATAATCGTATTTATTTTATTCTAATATATTTCACCATATTGTATAATATATACATAGATATGTGCGTGTAATCAATGAATAAGCGCATAATTATCAACGTGTACATATACGTATAATAACATAATGTACCAGTTAATAAAACTCAGTGCAAAAATCGCCTACACATAACTATGATCAGGATATCGATCACGGATTATCGTAAATATAAGTCCTTAATATATGCAACGACATCGCATAAAACTAAGTGAAAAAAAAATTTTTTTAATTGCAAAATTGAAACAAAATCAGAAACTTGCAATATGTGAGCATGATAAATATAATAAACCGAAAACAGAATAGAATGTTGGAGCTAAAGTAAAATAACTTTTCAATCCCATTTTATCTCATTTTTTTGTCTTTTCTTTCTTTTTTTTTTTTTGACGCTATTTATGCTATTTTGCAAAATTTTATTACAGCATATTCATTATTTGTGTATTTTTAAATGCACTATATATACCTGTATATATAGGTATACATATAGTGGCCTTGATTCGACAAAGAATATAAGATTGTTAATTATATTATATCGTATAAGTTAGATCCCAATCGAACTATTAAATTGTATCAGCAAATATTACAATATATAGATTATAGATACACGCAATTACTATAGCCATCGTGTTATTGAGATTATTTCCAATAATTTTTAATGGCATTCATAAACCGTGGCTCCAATTTATTGGAGACAATATAATAGGCAAATTCAGTTGTGTATATCTGTGAATGTATGGATTTTTTTTTTTTTTTTTTTTTAACAGCTATTCTACTCTGCAAAGATCGAACCGGTGGTGAAACTGCAGTATCCGCATTTTAGGAATGACTATAAATTTAGGTAAAAACAAAGCGGAAAATACGATGTTTCTGCACGGTACTTAATTTCATCGTTCCAGATAATTGCTCATTTAATCACCGTAATTACTGTCAAGTATTATCAAAATATAGTTCGACATTCAAAAATTAATAAATGTTCATCTTATTTCCCGTGAAATAAAATTCCGTAATAAAAAAAATGTATAGATTTTCATTTGAAAAAGAAAAAACCAATTTGACCTATCAATGACCTAGAAAACGTACACCAAATTACAATCGAGGTATGACAATTATTCATGGCCATTATCTTGATCCGAAATCCTGTGAAATGAAGATTTTTTTATCCAGCGATTTTCGAGATCACTCGGCGAATTAAGATTTATAGATTCTGCAAATCGGTAAAAGATATTTTTTCAATACAAAAACGTACTGAATACTATTGGTTTTGACTCGAAATCACAATATCTTTAATTTGAAAGTATAAAAAAAAATGATATAAAATTGAAAGTCAATTTGTTTCGATATAAACGAACGTTCGAATTCAATGGGATATGGCAATTTTCCACGCCCATTATTCGAGTATATAATAATATAATAATTCGAGTAAATAAAATACTTTCCTTATATGCCTAGATGATGAAATTTGTAATAAATACACAATGGTTTTGATTATCATTATTTTCTGTGAAAATTACCTGATATTTTGATAGTACGTCATATCAGAGTTAAGTTATCACTAAACTCATGTATGTATGTTCTCGACCTTTGAATGAAAGAGACGTGATATCAGCGCGATTAAAATCAATTAATTCATTCATTGAACACGTTATTTCTATTTGAACTTGTTATATCTAGTTCAATTATAAAAATATACAGAGATTTTTCGCCGAATATCAACTGCGGTCGAGCCTCAATCAACCATCGATATACATATAAATCCAAGGTGAAATAAATTCTGCCATTTGATCTGAAGCTGTTAAAAAAATAAAAATAATAATAACTTAGAACGAAGATAAATTTTTCGTCCATTTTGATCGACTGTAGACAGATAAATGATGGAAAACCACACATATATTGATTCTTAACTTTTCACAGATAAATCATACATCTGCAGTTTATATCTGAAAATTAATTATTATATCTAACGGACGGAGTAACTGATATAACAATATCAACATAATTATTAATTGTCAAATGAAACTACGTTCTCAAATTATTCATAGACTTTTCTAATATATCCTTTTTGATCCTTGGATAATCAGAATTTTGTTTTAAAACTTCGTTGCATGTTTCAATCGCGTCTGCATAGGCCTTACTCTTCATGTAACAATAAGCGAGTTTATAACCGACTGATAATTTAGATTTACCGCCGTACTTCCAAGCTTCGGCATACTGTAAAGCAGCCTCACGATAATTCTGTTCCTTTTCAGCTATATAACCAGACAACTCATGCGCCCTAACGCAAGTTGCATTGTGTTGTATAACACGTTTCAACAGTTCGTTAGCAAGATCGTATTTACTAGATTGTACGTATATGTCCGCTAATAAAACCCAACATCTTTCTAAATATTCGGCGTCTTCGAATGACCAAACGTTTCTACTAACTCTTTTCAAGTGATTTCTTGCCCTTGGTGTTTGCTTCAAAAGTATATGAGCCATGGCTAAGCCTAAGGCTGGACCAACGTGATCTTTCAAAGCATCTTGACTCGCCAATGATGTGCAATCTTGTAGAGCCCGTTCGATGTTAGACTTCTGTTTTGTTGCCAGGAGGTAAAAATTACCCAGCAATCTGTGGGTCAGCATTTCCTGGATACCACCTTTTGGATTCAGTTCCTGTAATCAAAGAGTTTCGTGATTTTATTATTTTGTCATATTTTTTTTTAGTACCGCAATAATACCTGAAGCAAACGCTGGGCTGTTTTCAACGCCAAAGACCTTGAATCTTGATATTCCGATTCATTGTCGTTAAAAGCATCGTTCGCTAAGGCAGAATCGTCATCGGGATCCAAACAGATGTCTATCATGTTGTAAATCGCCTGTTGTCCCCATTCCGGATCTCGACGTGCAGCGTTAAAGTGACGAAGAGCTGAGTTCAGCTTTCCAATACGCCAATCCAGCAGACCGGCACAATAAGAAAAACCAGCTTCCTGATTAGAACCGGAAATGTTTGACTCTGCGCGAGTTATCCATTCGTGGAGATCGTCCATGTTTCCTAAGGATAATTCATTTACGTTTATGAACATTTTTATTGTAATTATATATTTTTTTATGTAACAGACAAAATTCAGTACCAGTTCTACGAGAGACTTCTATAAGTCTTGCCAACGCCGTCCAATATGTTGGCTGGCGAATAAGCAGTTGACGAAAATGATACGCTGCTGTTTCAAAATCAACCTTTCTAAAGGCAAGATCGGCCATCATGACCAATGCTGATTCGTTGTTTGGATCTGTAGTCAGTAGAGCTGTGCAGCTCTGGGCACATCGATCCAAATCGTTTACCTGATAGAAATAAAAATATGAATAGTATTCAAAGCATGTTTATCCAGACTTGGAGGACATCGTCAAACCCTATACAATACCTGCATGTAAATTTTAGCCAGTGATAGGAGGGCCTTAGTATCAGCAGGCTCGTGGTTCAAGGCTTCTTTGTAGTGTACAATAGCTTGATCAAAATCTCTCAAAGATGAAGCGTGTTCGGCCATGCTCAAGCATATTTGAGCAAGTAATTCCTTTTGTCCTATGGCTCCGGGAGTAACGGCAGCTCTTTGAACAGCTCTGCTCTGGTTCTCTCTGGCTTCTCTTAAAGTTGCAAGTGCAGCCCGTGTGTTGCCTGCTCTTTCGCGAACCTTTGCCAATAGTAGTAACTGCTTTGTGCGAAGTTCCAAGCTCTGCAAATCGTTTAAGCTCCGACCATCTGTAAATAGGGATAATTATCAACTGTTAGAATTTATATGTTTGATATTCTTTTGTTAGACTAATTTCTGTTGGCTCAAAGATTCACCTTGCAATTCTTGTGCCAGTGTGGCTTCAGCTTTATCAAACTGTTTCATTTTCATGAACAGCTCAGCCATGTCCAATTTGAGATCCCCGCAACCTTCTTGTTTCGTTGCTTCTTTGTAATAGTTAATAGCCTTTCCATATTGGTGGGTTTTTACCAGAGCTTTACCCATCTTACTTGCCAGCACCTTATCGGACGGGTTATTTTTTAGAGAGTGTTCGTAAGCCTCGATCGCTCTGTCCGGTTCCTGTATTGCAATATAAGCATCGCCAAGCATGCTGTAAGTTCTTGAGCCAGGAGAATGCTCTACCAATTCCCTGAAATGAAGAGTAATGGTAGTTGGACATCAGAACAATGAGTGAATTCGATAGTTTCCGACTAGCCCCTCACCTAAAACATTTGGCAAATGCAATCCTGTCTTTTCTCCATTTCAAGTGGATTTCAGCAAGCCTTGTGTGCGCTTGCAGGTAATAAGGTTCGCCAGGAGATACTTTTGACAAATAATTTATTGCTTTGTCTACATCTCCCATGTCCAAGCATAGCTCAGCGTTGCCGATGGTTAATCTACCTTCTTCAACCGAGCCAGATAATTCAATTTTAGCATCTTCCATGAGTGATACTGCCTCGTTGAACTTCTTTATTTTACTATAAGCTGATATAAGCTCCAAGAACAGCGTTGCCTTGTCAGCAGTTGGTATTGAAGTAGTAGCCACACCTTCGCCAGGCATTAATCCCGCGTATGACATAGCCACCCGAAGACTGTGTATACAGCTGTTTAAGTCCCCGTTATCTTTTTCAACCAGTCCAATTATCAAGTGGTACATTGGATCGTCTCTAACTTTGAAATTGTAGCTCAATCCAACTTCTAAGCTCTGTGAAGCCTGCTGGTATTTACCTTGCCTAGCAAGAATTTGAGCCATTAATAAATGGGCAGGTGCGCTAGTGGGATCAACAGAATCTAATAATTTTTTCATCGCTTCTAAGGCCCCTTCAAAATTCCCATTTTGTAGTCTGACTTTTCCTAACATCATCAGAGCGGCTCCTAATCCAGGACAAGCGTCGCAAACTTTTTCAAGAATGTTTAAACACTGTTTTTTCAGTGTATCACTAGAGGTATTCTTCTCTGAAGTATTATCGCTAGTTGATGTGCTTGGCAAATGTATTAGATATTCTTTAACAATTTCTAAACAAAAATCTGGATTCAATGTTTTCAGATATTCGGAACCGTAAGAAATTCCTTGGCAGTTTTCCAGCAATATTGTTGCCGCCATGTCTAAGTAAGTAACGGCTGTACCAGAATCATTATTGCTAAGTTTTGCTGACATGTATAAAATTTCAGGACTTGTTGTGTTAGCTTGGATTTCTCTAAGAAAATCAATTTGCTGACGAGCCAAGTCATTTGCTCCTGGAGAATTATCAAGTAACTGACAATGCGCAAGTCCCATCAATGCTGGTAGCGATGATTCATCGATTCTTACTGTACTGCGATACCAATGTTCAGCGTCTTTCGTCTTTCCCATGAATACATTCAAATTTCCTAACTCAACCATAAGCTCGCCATTCTGCGGATTCTGCTGTACAGATTTTTCAGTAATTCTTGTTAATTCAGATATAATAGCTGGGCTCCTTTCCGTTACTCTTGAGAATAATTGTACAGCGTCAATCAAAAGACGGATATTCTTAGGCTCCGAGAGGGATAAGTTTCTAAAAAAAGTCTGCAAATGTCTTAAACCTTCTGTGTAATCACCGTCTCTACATAAAGTTGCTATAGCTTTCATTTTTACAGCATTTGTATTGTTGGAATCAAGTAACAATATTCTATTAGCAGTTTCCAATGCCTGTTCCCAATCTTTCATCGCTAACTGGTTAAACATTTTCTCTGTCAATGGCATAGAAAGTTTTGGATATCGTACAATTACAGAATTCAATATGGCTATCGCACCCTCATGATCAGCAATATGTTCTTTGTACTTTGCTGAGCCAAGTAAAGCATTAAGATGTTTTCTGTCTTGTTTCAATACCAGTTCAAAATAATCTACAAATTTTCCGCCACTATCATCCTTTGGTAAGTACAAATTGATCCATCCTTTTATTAACAGTACATCTGTATTACCAGGACTAAGTTTATAAGCCCTGTCCGCATATTCTTTTGCTTTCTCAGACTTTCCAAGTAAAAACAAAACCATCCCAGCTAATGTCAGCGCTTGAGGGGTCGCCTTTCTTCTATCTTCTCTTATCCTAGCATCAAGCTGTGTCAAAGTCCCTCTATCAACGGTGTTACTTATTCTATGTGCATAGCTCTGGGTCAAAAGAGCAGCTAAAGTCGTATCTCCATAGCCAATCAGTCCCGATACTTCTTTAACAGCTTCTCTGCCTTGCCCCGTTAATGCGTAAGCTAGTGCGATTAAAATCCTCAAGTTTTCGCTCGAAGGATGAGCATCGCAGGCCTGTTTAGCGTGAAATAACATCCCGTTATAACAGTGATGTCTACAGTACCACTGTATAAGTGCTTTATACTCAGTTTCGTCCATATTTTCTTTATCTTGGCCCCTCTTTATCTTCAAGAACTTCTTTATCTGGTTTGAAAACGTTTATCTCAATGTGTTGAAAAGTTCTGTAAAAACATTGTTTTCTGTTAATTCACATAGAATATAATCTTACTTCTTTTTATGATACAAATAACTCGATTTACCAAAAGCAACACTACTCTTTATTGAACATGTTATCTGTGTCGGTTGGGTCTGGCATTCCTTCCAGCTTATCGGCTTCTGTGGTAGGAAACATAGACACAGGATAACGACCGCCCAATATGTTTGGTGGTCCCACAACATAGACACTAAGATGCTGCGTTTTAATTGTTTGATAGTAACGTTGTAAGTATGTACAAGTCAAGTACATTCGATAGTTACGAACAATGACGTAAGTGAATGCAGCCTGAAATAATTATTTGATACATAAATAATGTGGTCTATAAATTGTAATAAATGTTAAGTGTTTTATACCTCAGCCAATAATCTTCCTAAGCCTTTTCCTTCATATTTTTTAGGCACGTTAACTGCGTACATGTCCAAAACGTTGCCAGTTTTTTTGTAAAGAAGAACCGCTCGATCTTTTGGATATGAAATTAATAAACTATATGAGATTTTTATTTTTATTTTAAGACTAAGTTGTGTTAATCATAGCCAATTCCAAATGAACCATACCGTTTGTTCCATCGTTTGGTAATCTTACATAAAACACACCGGGATCATGGTGGATACCGTATAAGTACCTTAAATTTATGAATCGAATTTTTGAAGTGATGTAATTATGAGCGATTGAATAGCGAAACCAAAGCATGTGACTATTACTGTATGATATTAGGAAAATGTTTTTAGTTTATAAAATACAAAGGTTTTAAGAGGTTTGACAGCTTAGTTGCTCAATGTCATATCGTGGGTAATGGCGTCGCGTTGCTAAGCAACGGATCATAATCATGTGTTCAACGCGCATCATACGGCGCAGCAATCGCACTTTAGCGGCTGACGGGGAATTTTTATAAACCGAGAATCAGAGGGACTGAAGATTAATTGATACTGAAATATTTATAATAGAAACTCGGAACGTTTGAAATGATTTCTTTATGCATTTTATGAATAGATTTGATGAGGTATATGATGATCGTTTCCTAATAAATGAGGAGGTTTAATTGTGTTTAGTTTATTTATTTGACCTGTTTCACAATTCGTATACGTCGTTGATAAGGTTTATTAAATATGCATAGGTATAGAGATAGAGCGTATCCTAAAAATAGAAACATTATACAACTAAGAGACTACAATATTTTAATTATCTTTTATTACATTTGTTAAAACAAATGATATGTAAGATCGAATAACAGACTCCGTGGCGCAACGGTAGCGCGTCTGACTCCAGATCAGAAGGTTGCGTGTTCAAATCACGTCGGGGTCAATGCATAATTTTTTGTTCATGAATTTGATCGAATTGTTTCAAAATCTCTAACTCCTCGTTGTAGAAATCACTAAAGTCCTTTTTTTTGACGAATTACAATCGTCAAACTGGATGGTAATAATTTTTGAAGTCTCAGAAAGCAACAACCAGTACAAAGAAATATAATTGGTAAATGCAACTGCAGTCTTTATTCACGAAGATAAAACAAACATTACGAATAATAAATATAATAGCCCTTTTTCAAAGAGTATGTATTATGTAAATTTCTATGCAACCACAGTTAGAAGGCACAATAACGTCTTGTGGGTTGCATATGACGAGGCGAAAAATAATTAAACAAATAATCCATCTATTAGTTCCAGTAGCTATTAACTATCAATGGCTATCAACTTTATTAATTTCTTCGTTCTGACAAATGATTAACCTATTCTAGCAAATGAAAACCCTATATTCTATAAGTAAATAAATAGACAATTACGTTCCAAAATTACGTCCATAAAAAAGACTGGAACAATTTATCATATAGAGACAGTTACAAATGAAGAAGAGCCAATATTTACCACAAGCATTTAGACGTCTACGCTTTATTAGAATAACGGTATAACAGACATGATTTTTCTTCGAACTTATACAAAATCATATTATAATAATTTTTGCATCATGCATAATAAATAAATTGCCATTCAAATCCACGACGCATCTCATATAGCATTATAGGTATAATATTGTAAATGTAAAACCTCCGTATAAAATAAACATAGTAACAAATACTAAATATCATTTGGTAAATGATATTTCTAGGTATATTCGGAAATTTGAAATTATTGATCAATCACGCGATTCCAAAATAGTATAATAATCATATCAAAATATTTTATTTTATTGCTAGTCGGTTCCCTTTTCG
Source organism: Macrophya alboannulata (assembly GCA_949628255.1). Taxonomy (NCBI): domain Eukaryota; kingdom Metazoa; phylum Arthropoda; class Insecta; order Hymenoptera; family Tenthredinidae; genus Macrophya; species Macrophya alboannulata. The sequence goes on from OX451208.1 coordinate 33,321,986, forward strand.
CGACGGTCCATACTCGTCTCTCTTACTCCAATAGCGGATGAACGCCTGCTGCGACTACGGCTGCGACTAGGAGTGCTTCGGCTGCTGTGATGACTTCTTTGAGAATTCATTTCGTTTCGAGCTCGACAATCCGCGGGACTTAGAGTCAAATTATCGACATCAACGGTCTTGCAGTGTCTGGATGATCGCCTTCGTCGACGACTGTGCCTTCCCTTTCTACCGCATTTCCTCTTTCGCCGGTTTGGAACGCAACCCCGAGCACAGCGACGCGTCTTTTTACATTTTCTATACTTACGACGCTTTTTCCCGCACTTGTCGACAAGACTTCCTTCTCCCCCAGTCAACATTGTACCGCCGTTAACGTCTGTGCTCAAGCTATAGTGGCCGTGCTGACATTTTAGGATCCCGTACTCCAGGCCCCGCTTTAACGCTGCTTGTAGCTGTTCAAATTGGATAAAGAATTCCGAATTGTACTAATCATGATGATCATCGAATTTTTGTTTCATTTATTCACTCAATTTTCAGATGTGTTATACCTGTCGTTTAACAGTCGGTCCTGGTACGTCGTATTCAGATGTAATAAAGTTCATTATTTCCCGCGAAGTAGAGCCCTGGACTTCGCGCAGCTTTCGAATAGCTGACACGATTAGCGCCGACGTTTTTGGCACCGATTTTCCCATAATTATTTATCGATTTATAGAACTGCAACTAATCTGTTTTGAAGATTGGGAATAAATTCAATATTTTTAGCGTACGAGCTAGTGATCGAATTATATTATTATCTTTGCATCGCGTATAGTTTCGATCTATAATTCAAGCTAGGAAGTAAGTTGTGATTTGAATTTTATTTCTATCTTCTTGAAACTAGATTCACATATAAATTGATATCCGTTCATATGACGACATTTATGGATATTTATAGAATAACAAACCGATATATAATGAGCCATTTACCAAATTTGACGATGTAGAAATCCAGCCATAACAAATCACAGTAATAACTTATCACAGATAAATTTTCTTTTTCTAACGACGAGGAGAAATACTGATCTGACAAAGTTGTTTTTCAAGTGTAAATAGTCTCGTAGAAACGACTGTCATATCGCTTGATTGTTTTCAAATACGTTCGTCAATTTTTTTTATTTAATCCAGCGAAGCCTTGTATGTACGCTTTTTGAATTTGCCTTTTCTGTTCGCCACAAATACACGTCTATTATCGTTTCCCACAGGCAAACGTTAGTCAAGAGTGGGGGAACCGGGGTTCCAGAGTATATTAGCTGCCAGTCGTTCATCAGCGTTGCAGCGTGCAGCACCACGCCTGACGTCAGAGATTCGAGCTCTGTTTAATGCTCGCTGCTCCATCTGTGGAGTAGACTTTGGAGCATCAGCGTCGTTCAGTTTGCTATAGGCAAACGTTAGTCAAGAGTGGGGGAACCGGGGTTCCAGAGTATATTAGCTGCCAGTCGTTGATCAGCGTTGCAGCGTGCAACACGACGTCTGACGTCAGAGAATTATAACGCAGCACATCACATTTTTAACTCCTGTTTAATGCTCCCTGCTCCATCTATGAAGCAGACTTTGAATGATGTACTACTCTTACCGGCAGTCATGCCATATACCGATTTTACGGGGCAAAGTAATTTGTCCCTTCAACCGCGAGATGGCGATACCATTTTAGACTCCGTTGGTGGAATACTCCGAACTGATATTTATTTATGTATTTATTTATTTATTTACACCAGATTACATAGTAACAGTCCAATATAATACTGTATTCTGCAGAGATGCACAGCATCTGTTCGCAGTCCGTGCACCTTATCCTAACCTGAACGCAATTCCCAGCCAGAGCCGTCTTATATTTGAACGCAACATAGTATACATAGTATCGGCTTGAGTGGGTTTGGGAACACCGACAGACGCAGACTAAAAGTGGCGACCTCACCCGACTTCCGTAAATTACGCTGCCATTTGGAGCTAGTGGCTGGTAGACGCGTGATACGAACCTGCAATCTTTTTATTAGATAATTAAAAATAATAATTAAAGATGGGTAAGGTGTCTAAAGTTGTAAAGACTATTGATAAGACCGAAAACAAAACTAAAGTAAAAAAGCTTGTGAATAATCCGGGCGTGACTAAAGCAAGCGCGAAACTTAACCTCAAAGAAACACGTGTTCCTTTGACGAAAATATTAAAAAATAAACCACAAATCGTTGATAAAAATGAGACTTTAATAGAAATCGCTAAACCTCTACAAAAAAACCATAAAAAACTTTCGAAACCAGTTGGTAATGACGTTAAACCGAAAGTCGAACAAATACCAATAATGAAAACGTTGAAACGTAAATCAAGTTCTGAAAATGCTGTTAAATTACCTCTCCCCAAGAAAAAAGGAACTTCTCCAATCGTTCCAGTCAAAAAAGTAGCTAAAAAGGTAAATATTTGATCATCGTTTCTCTTTTTGCGTTAGACAAATCTTCGAAAGTCGTGTTTTAATTTTTTCGTGTCGATTTTGCAGATGGTAGTAAAAGAAATAGGCGTTGAAGAGAAGCCAGAGATTGAAAAAAAGAAAAGTGAAAAAATTGATAAAGAAATATTGAAAGAAAATCACGAACCACAGCCACTAAAAACGAATGTAATAACCATTGATAAAAGCCAAGTATTGAAAGGTGTATCTGCCGTTTTGAAACTTGCTAAACTACAGGCTGAAAATAAGAAAAATTTGTTCGAAGGAGAACATCAGCCAATATTTTTACAAGTTTCTTGTATCAAGGTGCCTAAAGTGCCAAGAAGACAGCTTAGAATGTAATATTTTGAATGAAAACTTAAACTTCATGCATCATGTATTTTTTTCTTCAAGTTCTTAGATTTATTTACAAATAAATGCTTGCAGGTTGCTGCCGCACACATTGGTAACGGAAATGGACGACGTGGTATTGTTTGTAGGTGATTTAAAAAAGGGTCGAGCTCAGGACTTTGAGCCTACGATAAATCACTACGAAGATTTGCTGCGAGAACATGGCTGTACGCAAATCAAAGATGTGATACCATTGACCCAAGTAAAGACGGAATATGACCAATACGAATTGAAAAGAAAACTGTTGTCGAGTTACGACTATTTTTTAACGGACGGAAAGATCGCTGGACACTTGTCCCATTTACTTGGAAAAATATTTATCACGAAAAGAAAATTACCAACTTCTGTTAAAATGGAAAGTAAAAATTTAAAAAGAGAAATTGATAATGCTTTGAAAAAAACTAGCATGCAACTTCATTCCAATGGAAATAGTCACACTGTACAAGTCGCGCATACCGGGATGAAAAAACAGGAAATATTAAACAACATTCTTAACGTCTGCAAGAATCTAGCTCAGAATTACCCTGGAGGATGGATTAATATCAGAAGTCTCATTCTAAAAACATCTAACAGTTTACCAGTTCCTATTTACATTACGCTAAGTAAGTTGACTAACGATTATCTACTTTAATCAGATTTGTCTCCTACGCCAAAAAGTTTGATATAACTATAAGAATTTCTTTTATATTGGTTTGGCAAATAAATTTCATTGACTATTATCAAATATTTGTTGTTTAATTATTTTGCTTCAAATTTTCAGAGAGTAAGAATAAAGTAAAGGTACCAGTTGTTAGACCAACAAGACCTAAAGCTCATCGCACAGTATCAGGGGAATTGAGCACTGCACCTGGAAATGCAAGAGTAGTTGTTCAACCTGATGGGACAGTTGAAGTCCTCAAGAATAGAGGCAGAAAGAACGAAGTGAGTCAGGTTTGCATACCTATTATATTATGTGTCCATTTTAGTGAAAGTTCAATGATATTATTGTTTCCAATACATCGCCAGATTTTTCATGCTTAAACGAGAAAACTTTCTTATTATTTTAACGAAATTCCTACCTTTTTTTTTTATTATCAATGATTAAATAATGGATCCAATTCATGATTGCTATGATTCAGAATATTCTATGAGATGTAATCCAGTAAAACAAGAAAATTTAAAGATTATTTCAAAGTCGTTACTAAGAGCTACAATATTCGCTTTATTTCACAGAAAGTTGACAAATCGGCAGCAAAGAATTCAAAACTGGTGAGTAAGGTGATAAATTAAAATGATATTCGTTCTCTAATTTGTTTTCAATGATTGAATAATTTCAATTTCGTTATAATTTGCATATACCTATATTTATTTATTTTACAGACTACAGATGAATCGGCAGTTAAAAAGTCCGAGCGCAATAAAAAGGTGAGCAGTTTTCCGCTTATTTCTCTTATAGTAATCCAAATTATACATAAACTGTTCTAAGCAGTTTCCAAATATTTTTCTTAAATTATCAATGATTATAAATTGGATCCAATTCATGAATGCTATGATTCCAAACTGCAACTGAGATGCAAATGCGTTATTATTACAGAATATGATGAATCTATACAAAACTAAATGAAAGTATTTGTGTCTTTTTACAGAAAACTACGTCAGCTGAAGACACAAAAGAAAATCGAAGCATGAAGGTGAGTTTTCTAAACAAAAAAAAAAACTTCTTTAAGATTGAAACAAAATCTTGATATATGGTTTTTAATTTTTATCAATGATTAAATAATGGATCCAATTCATGATTTCCATGATTCCGAACTTTCTATGAAGTGCTTGAATCTAATTGAGATATAGTTTAGATTGTGTAATTTAAATTACATCAAAGCTTTTTCATTCTCACAGGATTCAGAGGATCTTTCAGAACCCGAAAATAAGAATAAAAGGTTCGAGGATTCCGAGGACGAAATCGAAGAGGCTGAACAGGCATATCTAAGCCGATGGCAAGAGGAAAGCATTACTACGACTCCCCAGGAAAAACAACCTAAGAAGAAATCTAAAACAACAAAGAAAAAGAAAACGAAGGCGTAAAACTGGATCAACAACGTTTTTTATTCTTCATCAATAATTATAAATATTATTAATTAAATACACGATTGTAATATTTTACTGTAGTTTGTTATTTCCGTTTCTACAATCTTAATATCTGCTAGGATCGAGGTGAAGTATTATTACTCATACATATTATTCAGTCAGCGCTTATACTGAATTAGGAATTTGAAATTTAAACAATAAAAAAAATTATTTCGCGGAGAATGTTTCTAGATTGTTTTGACAATTAATTCTGAATAATGTAAACTGATTTTTATTCGAAAATTTAACAAAAACTAATTATTAACAGCTACGATTATTCGTGTGATATTGAAAAATTGAATTATTACAAAGACCCTTTCATAGCCGGAAGTCTGTAGAGAATTGATATTGCGATGGTAGTTGTCTTCTCTCTCTGTTGAGTTATATTTGCAGAATAGTTGAGCTGTATAAGTACTACCTTAATATTCTCAATCTGAAAACAAGTTTTACATGAATTTTGTTCGTTATCATCAACTGGATTGATAATAATAATAATATTAATACAAAATCAAACAAATCGACAGTAATAAGATATAGGTTAAGAAATCACGGGAGTATGGCGGCCATATTGAAACCGAGTTTAACCGGTGGGAGAGTTCTTAGAAAGATATTTTGCGCTGTTACAGATCGACGTGCAGCTTCACGAGTTCCAGGTCAACCGAAAATGGTAAGATAATTGTATAAAATGATAATCCATCTGTGTTTAAAAATTTTAGAATAAAGACGCGTTGCTGCAAATATACATTCAATCATTTATATATTATATACTTACTTTACTTCGTTAAATAACAATATGTCACGATAAATTCCTTTTTTTTTTTTATTTGGAGTAAATTATTGTAAATTTTGAATAAAATTCGCTGCGTTTTTCTAGAATTTATTTCCACCAATGTATGCGAAATTCAAATAAGAATTGACTAATTATAGAATACGATTTTCGATAGAGTGATAGAAAGTCTGATCATTTAATTTCGTATAGAGTTGCAACAAGTGGTACGGCGCACACTATAACGCAATCAATATTTCACAATCTTAAGAAAAAGCTACTGAAAGGCAGGAAAGAAAACCTTGATAATTTGAATAGTGAATATGCAACTTATAATTCCTTGTTTTACATCGACAATACAATGTGTAACAAATGCAAATAATGATAATCAAATTAATTATTATTCATGGTCACTTTTACCGCATAACCACGACCCGGATTTCATTCGATTTTATTATTTTATTGTATATCTACACTGGTAAGTGGTAACGGATTTTGCGGTGACTTTGGAAACACATACATACATTATGTATATTATCATTAGCGAATTATTATGGAAACTGATAAACCGAGATTAGGTATAACATATTCACAAACACAAACAGAATCAAAAAAAAAATAAAATAAAATAAAAATCATAACAAATTATCGGAATCACTCTTTTTGATAAAACTTTCTACACATGTATATAGCCGATAAAAAATTATAATTTAATTCAGTTTTTAATTAAAACTCGTACAATCAGTTTTGCAAAAAATTATCTGCATTCGTAACATTACGTAAATAATATGTAAGAAATAATAAGTTTCACATAAGATCCGATTTTGTATGTATTCAAATTTGTAATATCGTTCGTTTCAGGGAAAACTCACAACTCAGGAGAGAGAGAAGGACTTGCGCCCTTTATTAGGCAACGGATGGACGGTACAAGAATCGCGAGATGCTATCTACAAAGAATTTATTTTCAAAAATTTTAATCAGGTATTATCAAAACAACAATATGCACACATTTTATTAATAAATTTTAATAAAAAAATGTTATTTATCTTCTGTTTTTACATATTTTTATTTTCTTTATTCCAGGCATTTGGATTTATGTCAAGAATAGCGTTACAGGCTGAAAAAATGGATCATCATCCGGAATGGTTTAATGTTTATAACAAAGTACAAATAACTTTGTCTTCACACGATGTTAATGGATTATCTCAGAGGGATGTTAAGCTCGCCACATTCATTGATGTCGTTGCTAAATCGTCTAGCGAATAAGAGGAAAAAAAATAAAAATTATATTATGTGTATATGAAAACTGAATAATAATATTGTTGGTCATCCTGGCAACAACAAAAAAAAAGTCATAATTTCTTTATGAAACTCTTATATATGAAATAATTGAATATTTTCCCCTTCATCCGTATGATTAATGAATAAATACCAGCAGAGTCGTAGATATTCTGTATTCAAATATTACGCGGTTTCCGCAGTTATCATCCTCCAATCGCGATCTCGATCTATTCGATATTCAAATAGTTCGATAATAATACTTCGCACGTATGACGTATATAGGGATTGTCGCTAGCGTCGTGTATTCGAGTGAATAGGTCTTGTGTATGTTAACCATTCGCACTTGCGCCAACTTGCGCCATGCACATCGCAGCACACTGTCAGAGAATAGAAATAATTGTACGAACGTGCCGTTAGTTAAATGCGACACGAACGAGTAGTTAATTAACCCGTTAGTTTAAAAAGAAAAATTCGCGATCTAAATATGAGTCTGACAAAGTGTACTACGACGATAAGTAGTGGCAGTGTAAACTGTAAATTGAGAGACTTGTAAGACGAGTGTGAAGTGGCGACACGAGAAAGAGCGAGAAAGGACGAACGAGATAGAGAAAGAGAAAGAGAACATCATGCTACGGACGAGTGCATAGCCGTACGGAACATCAAACTTTAGGGAGCAGAGAAGGTGGGTTGGGGGCCTGCCAAAGCTAACTGTAAATTTTCATCGTCTGTAATGTATGTGTGTCAGTGTCTTTTACACCTTTTTCAACAACTACGTTACATTTAGGTTCGGCCAAATCATTACCGCCTCTATTCTGTACTCGTATAAGTGACCATATACTTACCTATATTAGAAAAAAGAAAAACGTTCAATCTTTTACCCACTTCTTTATTTTATATTTTTTGCTTATAACCCATATGTATCAAATATCATCCTACTCTTTTTTACTCGTTAAATATACACATACGTAAAATTCGTTTAAACTATAAAAACGTTTCGAAGAACATATGCATGCATCCATATCCGCTTTGGTATTTTTTTTTTACAATATTATTATCTTATGAAATAATTATACCTACGCAATTATATATTACGTCTGGATTATTTTCAAACGAACAGAGGAGCTGAGAAGAGTTACTTCTTTGATTACTACCTAACAAAAAAAAAAAAAAAATTGAAAAAGTATGTATAATGAAACGATATAAAATTTTTTTTTCACATCCTTATACTACCAAACTTTTACACTCTCTGATCATCGTGCAAAAGTTTATTTTATTTACACTTGAAACAAGCTATGATAATAAATATAATCCACTGATATTATCAACAAGTTGATACTATGTTCCATTTTTTTTTATTTTTCTTTATTTTGTATCCACATTTCCTTGAAGAAGAAGAAAAAAAAACTTGGTTCTTTCACACGCCTTTGTAAAAAAATTTTTTTTTTTTTTTTTTTTTTTCTTTCACATAAAATATTTCTCAAACGGCTAAAAGATGATTGTAAAAAAAAATTTTTTTACAGTGGATTGGACCCAAGTGATCATGGAAGGACCGGAAGTTACGTTCATTTTTCAATTCGGTTTAACACGGGATACTGTCACCGTCGAGGCAAGTGCTTTGTCGCTTAAAGCATTGAAAGACTTTGCCTGTGATTTTATAAACACCAAATGTCCAGATCATGGTTTGAGCCGATTAAATGAAAGGCTTTTACTATTCAAACATGACTATAACTCGACAAATATTTTACAATTAATTACAAACGCTACTGAAGTTGTTGATGAAACTTTGGTTGAAATAGTATTGACTGGTGAGTTTATTGGATTGAACATATATTTTTATCATATAGTTTGTAACATCATTTTATTTTATTTTATTCATATTTCAGCACAAGTACCAAGCGAAGAAGTTCCCATAAGACCACATGCTTTGGCTGTTCATTCTTACAAGGCTCCTACTTTCTGCGATTTTTGTGGTGAAATGTTATTTGGACTTGTTCGTCAAGGTCTAAAATGCGAAGGTAGAGTAATTCTGTTTAAATTATTATTATTATTAAATTGAATCTTCCAGATTTTCAGATGTCTGAGCAAAGAATAAACTACTGACTGTTTTTAAAATTTTCTCCTGCTTCATAACAGGCATTCTTTTTACAGCAAATGAAACTGTGCAAAGATATATAAACATGAACTCGTAATATTGATACAGAAACAAACAAACCTGATTTCAATCCAAAAATCTACTTTTTCTGCATTTTTCTAATTTTTATGATTTTCTTCATTTCAGGATGTGGAATGAACTACCATAAAAGATGTGTTACCAAAATTCCAAACAATTGTTCCAACGATAGTAATCAGAGAAGGCGTAGTTCCACTTTTTTAAACGTTCCAAGATCTCCTAGCCAAGGCTCAACAAGCAGTTTGATTAGCACAAGCGACGACAATAATACAAATCTTAGCGTAAGCAGTGCATCCTATACGAGCCAACCGAGTACCACTCTTGTAAGTATTTCGAGATTTATTACAGTTATTTTAATCTCAATTTTTTCCCAGAAAATGTACAATATACATTCAATATTTCGAAAATTATTTCAAATTATTTTTTACGTTTTATAACCCTGAACTCTGTTATAATGTTTAAAATATTATACGTTAGTGGGACAAACTGAAGGGGAAGTTCCCGATTCAGAACCTGCAATGATTATCCATAATTGGTTGGTTCCTGTGAACGTAAACATGTTATTCCTGAACTTCCTTCATTACATCACTCAGATTATATTTAAAATAATGATAAATAAAATGAGATATCATTTAACTTCTGGGATATAATAAGATTACGATACTATTTCTGAGAATATCATTTATTTAAACAAATCTTTTTCCGTTATAAATTAACAAGGAAGTAATGATGTTTCAAGAACTCAATTTATACATTTTACAGACTATTCCTAACATATCGGCTCCTAAGCAACAAACGCCGTTATTGGGGGGTCGCCCTATTTGGATAGAACGTGAACTTGCACCGCGCATTAAAATACCGCACACTTTTGTTGTCCATACATATACTCGTCCGACAGTTTGCGGACTTTGTAAGAAATTGCTGCGAGGAATATTCAAACAGGGATTACAGTGCAAAGATTGCCAGTACAATACTCACAAGAAATGTATAGATAAAATACCTAAAGATTGTATTGGAGAGAGTCCCAGAGATGGATCAGGTACTCAATATTCATTCAAACTTCACTATGAAATTTTAATCTAAAAAAAACTTTTCAATCATTGTACTTTATTCCATATTATTTATTTATTTTCCTTATCAGGTGGGGAATACCCAGATAACGGAATCGGCGGCGAACCAGAAGGGCGATGCGATGGTCGTAACGAAGAAGGAGACGGCGATAGTGATACTGAAACTTCGTTGCCACCATCGCACCCTTCACATACGGTGGATGGCAGCAATCATAATGGGGGGTTCAATCCTGTGAGTTATTATACAAGCTGAATCTTGAATACTTTTTCAACTGAGAAATATGCTGAATTGTTTTTAAATACAGACTGAAATAAAACTTTCTTTTATGTTCTTTCCGCAGGATCTCATTCCAAGTCATGATGACGTTTTATCGGACGAATTCCAAAAGTTGAGACCTCCGAGGTGAGATTTCAAACAGATATGTAATGACAATCTTTTTTCTAATCTTTCTTGTTGTAATCGTTTCCTGATTTTCTAACATTTCTCTGTTTCTTCTCTTCTTTCTTACATAAATGAAGTTGCAGTTCCTCCCCGAGTAACAACATTCCGTTGATGCGAATAGTGCAAAGTGTTAAACACACAAAACGACGTGGTTCTAAAGTTCTTAAGGAAGGATGGATGATTCATTTTACCAGTCGTGATCCAGCGGTGAGCTGAAATATATTTTACTTAACTAAGAATACATCGAACAATTGTAAAGTCTTATAAGATTGATGCAGTATTAAGTTGAAACAAAAAAAAAAAAAAATTATTATAATTTCAGTGGAAAAGCCACTACTGGAGACTAGACACAAAAGCTATTACCCTTTTTCAAAGTGATAGTGGAACAAAGTATTACAAGGAGATACCACTGGCAGAGATCTTAGCAATCGACACTGCCAGGACACCACATTCCAGTGGGTTTTTATTTTTATCTTTATTTCTGTGTGGTACACATTAAGTATATATAATCAAACAAACTTTACTTATTACAGATTCTATGCATTGTTTTGAATTAAGAACTGCAAATGTTGATTATTACGTTGGCGAAGATTCAGTATCGGGTGGAGCAACTGGTCCATTACCTCCACAAGAAAGTGGCGTCGGTGCACACTTAGCTAAATCATGGGAGACCAGCATTCGACAAGCTTTAATGCCCGTCACTTCAGCATCAACAAGTAATTATCATTTACAAATATTCATTCAGCTATTATTCAAAACTTAACAATGAATGGCTGATAATCTTCGAAACAAAACATGCCTCAAAATATATTATTTAAACTTTTTTTAGGCCAAGAGCAGTCTGTCGAACCAGAAGAACGAGTTACGATTATGTCTGAATTGTATCAAATTTCTCCAGATGAAGTATTAGGCTCTGGTCAATTTGGTACAGTTTACGGTGGCACGTATCGCAAAACAGGACGAGCTGTGGCGATAAAAGTCATTGACAAACTGCGTTTTCCAACAAAGCAGGAGGCACAGCTAAAGAACGAAGTTGCTATTTTGCAGAATCTTTCTCACAATGGAGTAGTGAATTTGGAAAGAATGTTTGAAACGCCAGAGAAGATATTCGTAGTGATGGAAAAGCTTAAAGGCGACATGCTTGAGATGATTTTAAATTCCGAAAAAGGACGTCTCAGCGGAAGGATCACAAAGTTTCTCATAACTCAGATATTGGTAGCACTGAAGCATCTGCACAGCAAAAATATTGTACATTGCGATTTGAAACCAGAAAATGTCCTGCTTAGTAGCAACAGCGATTTTACTCAGGTTAAACTATGCGATTTTGGTTTCGCTAGGATTATCGGAGAGAAAAGTTTCAGGAGAAGCGTTGTTGGCACTCCGGCTTATTTAGCTCCTGAAGTATTGAGAAATAAGGGCTACAATAGATCATTGGATATGTGGAGCGTCGGCGTTATTGTTTACGTATCTCTCAGTGGTACTTTTCCGTTCAATGAAGACGAGGAAATCAATGAACAAATACAAAATGCAGCTTTCATGTATCCCCCGATACCATGGAAGGAAATATCATCTGATGGTGAGGTTTTTTTAAATTAGCTATTTACCTAATTGTGTGGTTTAATAAATAATATCAAATTCTCACTTGGAAATTCAACTAGTTTATTATGTTTTTAATTTATGATACATTGCTACTGTTTACAGCCATAGATCTGATCAACAACTTGCTCCAAGTTAAACAACGAAAGCGATATACGGTAGACAAGAGTTTACAACATGTGTGGTTACAGGTAAGAATAGTTTTTTTGTTTTATTGGAGCGTTAAATGAGTAGAAAGAGCGAATATTTTGTGGTACTATAAAATTATATTATTATCTTTATCGTATTACAGGATTATCAAACTTGGTGCGATCTCAGAGAACTTGAAGCGCAAGTTGGTTGCCGATATTTGACTCATGAAAGTGATGACGCCCGCTGGATGTCTTATGGGAATCAACGAGCATGACAAAACTTTTCTCCAACTATAACAATAGAACCACCACTTGCAACTTCAACGCTGCATAAGGGATGGGCTCGAAGCGCTCGAGCTACTTTGAGACGTTTCATTCGCACCTGACAAAGCAGAAATATTTGAGATTCATTTTATTTTTAAATTTCTTCACGAATTTATATTGAAAGAAATTTATGCCTGAAATAGTATTCTATGTTTTATTGAACATTTATGGTAGGCGTAGATTTTTATTAAACCCGTGGTGCCAATTGTCTCAAACAGTTTAAAATATACTTCAAACCTTTAGACTTAGGTACAAAGATTATAATGACGCTAAAAGAACAACATAATTCGAAGAGTATTGCAATAACATGACAACAGCTACTAAAAAATAATATCCGTCTTTGAAATTAGTTTTGAATCTTTAAATCAGACTCCATATCGCAATAAGGGCCGGGAGACATTGCATTTTTATATATTTACAGCTGTAAGTATGTTTTAAATTTTCCTCGTTTTTTTTTTTTCCTTATTTTGCAAATTTTTGTGGATTTTCCAGCACGACAATATTCATGTCTTAGATATTGACCAAGATTTTCAATTTTGTTAAGAATTGCTTAGCCGTGATTGATATCTTAGTCGCATCAATGAATGTGATCTGTTATTATTGATTGAAAATTCTTACCACGGGCTAAGTGTTGAACAAATGGACGGATTAAAGGAAATATTACTATATAGTTCGATAGTTAAAACATGTTAAAGCATAAATTACTGAGTTTAGTATAATATAGGCAAAAAAAACAAGCAAAAAAAAAATATTGAAGAAAAAAAAAAGTTTGGATCGAAGAATTAAATTGGAAATTTTGTTTAAGGAACTTATAATACGCAATAATATTTGTGATCATTCAAAAATTTTCCATTTTACTTATTTTATTTTTATTTTTTTTTTTTAGATCAAGCCTTGTAGATCATAAATTCAGAATTTTTTTTCTGTTGGTAGAAAATTCAAAGCAATTAAAAAGTTTATTGTTAATTGATCTGAGACGAATAGATCTGATCATTTTATGTAAAAAAAAACCGTGCAATACGTGTATTAAAATTATATTTGTGAGCCAATTTAATTCGCAAGCAGAGGATTTATGTGATGATATATTTTTATGAATTTATGGTAAGGTAATTCTAAGGATAGATATTATATGCATTAAATTGCAGTTTAGAAATAAGTGATAATATAACAATGACAATTGTTGATATCGGTATACAACTATTATATGTATACCATGAGCGAGAATCTTTTATTTCAGATATTATTAATTATAAACAAACAAAAAAATCTCTAAGTTGTGACCTGGTTGTGGGATCTGATTAATTATATTAGATTTATTTTAATCTGAGCTTACATTCGTGTCCAATTATTCTAAGATTATTAGACTAAATTTTCTTAAAATTTTAAATTAATTGGACACCATATTACTATTACATTGCTGAATAGTTTTTTTCATATTCAATGCGATATACTTAATTCAATGCTCAGTATATAGTACAAGGTCTTTCCAGAAGTCAGAATAGTATTCTGTACATAGGATTAACTCTTAGTCGCTCTATCGTACAGGACTTTTGGATAGTTCCTTATGACCCTTTTTCGTTATATCGATGTGGGTATAACAATTTTACATGTTTATTTCCACCCGAGAGCCATTATATTTGATAATACAAATATAGAGTGATTATTTAAAACTAATTCAACGATAAATATTTGCCAAGATGAAAGTATAGGCAAAATTGTTTTGTGTCCCAACTTCTTAGATACACAAAAGTAAGAAATGTGTTTATCAGACATACAAGATAATTATAGTATGTAGAAAATAGCACAAAAAAATCATTATGATATTATTTTGATCATTATAATTTTTCTGATTTGATTGTGAAAAAAAATCTCGTATTGGCTATATTAATTATATTAAATCATTAACGTATTGTAGCTCTCAGGTATACAAAATTTACACATTAGTTAAGTTTTCAACACTTTTATCTTTGTAATTACAAACGTTAATAATTCATTAACTATTATCATAGTATTATTTTAATGATTTTAAATCAGCATGATTAGATATATGTATGTAGTTGTGTATTATTTTAATAACTTTATCATACACAGTATCTATACAATAGGTATATTATATTGATATTTATTCAGAAAATTGTTTACTTTTATTCATACTAAATATCTAAAAGATATAAAAAGTTATAATATTTTTCAAATCTTTTAATTTTATTATCATATTATCAGCTGAATTCTATCGCAATGAAATAAAGTGACAAAAGTTGCGGATTATAAAACGATAAAAAATGAAAAAAAAAAAAATAATAATACATATAAAGTTGTAACAAAAACTTTAATTGTTAAGCAAGTCTTTAGAAATATTAGAGGCCTAGGCTACCCAAGTTGTAGAATACTCATTCCATGAAATGAGATTACCTAACGCCGATCAATTAACTAATACAAAATCCACACGCACATTTATTATAATACAATTTAGAAAAAATTATCTACTTATTCGCACTGAAATCTATACATAGTCTCGCCGTCCAGCTACAGATAAACAGTTAGTTTTAAAAATTGAATTGTTATTAGCAAAGTTCAGCAGTTTTTGTATAGAAGTAATAAGTTTCGCTATAGGGCCAAATGAACGAAATAATTCCACCTTGTTCTCTGGAATCTTTCAAGGAATGTTAATCTTATATAAATGGCTTACGCTCTAGATATAAAGCAATTGTATTTGGCATACATTGGAATTAGTAATGGGAAAAATAATTTACTACGGTGTTTATCAAGTCAACATTTTATTTGAGAAAACAATTAAACTCATTGCTTGAGGTATACCTTATTAACATTGAAATTATTATCTACTCGTTTGATATTACTTCAGAAAATTGTAACATTGCTATAATAATATTAGATTCTTGTTAAGATTGTTCTAAAGATGAAGTAAAACATCCTAAACTATTAAAATTTGATTCAGATACACTTGAAGATACCATCTGTTGCTGGACAATGGCAATATTATTGATCCGTTATACAAAACGAATTTCTGAAGGCAAGCTAGACTCTATATTACATGTTATCTGATTAATTGTTGTTATTATTAATACCGCCGAACCGATACACCAATATTGTGAATTTAATAATAAGTAACTGCCACTACTACTGCTACTACTACTACGACTGTGAGTGAAGACATAATTTTCAAAGACTTTCATCGCAACCCTTTCTTTAGAGAGTAGGTTTTTTGTTCAAGAAATAACTAAATGACGTTGTTAGTCTTCCAAAAGATATAAATTGCTATGCATATACGAATAATTAATTATAAAAATAATTCAATCTTCGATAGTTGATGCTTTACTAGTACACGCTATTGAGTATTGAATTATGTTATAGAAATATTTCGGAAAATTAATTTTCCTCAATATATCTAGTTGAACAGTCCATTTCAGTAATTTCAGACTTTACGCACTATTTCAAACTTATCACTATTCCACGTTTATATTATATTTCTTGAGAAGTTGGTTCTAAATAAAATAGTAAATTAGAAAAAAAAAAAAAAATAAAACATTCATGTAGTTGCTTAAGACTTAACTATTAAGACTTGAGTAAAACACACGTAAGGGCCTAATTGATTAGAGAAATCAGATTGGGCAATATTAAATTGCTTTGTTAATCTGTTTCTACATATAATCATGTTTGTATTAATATAATATCTAATTAGTAGCTTCCAAGTGAAATTAATAATCCACTATGCTAAATGAATAATGCGTATATTAACGCTTATTATTTACAGTATTACCGAAAGGTTGTTCAGATTTAAAAAAAAAATCAAAAAAAAAGCATATAAGAAAGATTGAAAACAAAAAAAATAAAATAATAATAATTACATCTATACATATATTATATATTATCAAGTGAATAAACAAAATAATGAAATATGTAATCGTTTATGTAATTATATAAGGGCACAAAATATAAATAAAACGTTTTTTACTCTCAACCATTCTTAGAAAACTGATCTGGATTCGAGACCTGATTATGTAGACTCTAAAATTTAAATATATCAAAAATATTTGGAATTTTGTGTACGACACCATGTTTTTGTAAAAGAATAATGAAAAATTTGTGCATCGTAGCATAATAATTATATATCCGCATTAGTACCATTGTACCAGTGTCATTAGGTACTATATTTGTAATAACAGGAAGTCTAAGATCCTCTGCCTGAAATAATTACTCTTGTTCCTCTGCTACGCATCCATGAACGTAAGAGATTTAGTTCAGCATAGAATATCCACTAAACATCTTGTTATTCTCTATGCAATGCTTGTATCCAAACTAAATTAAATATGACTATCAAACGTACAATGATATTAAAATATCAATTAGTCTTTTTTGCAATCAATAAACTATTAGCTAACGCAGAGTGGGTAGAAATGCCGCAATTCTCCGACGATTCAAAAGTTTACAAATTATCTGTGCACGACGATGGCTCATTTTTTAACGAATTCACAAACAACGATCAGAGAATTGTTCCAGACTACGACGTGAAAAATATCAAGAAATTTCTCAATGAATTCGGTAATGCGGATGGAAATACTAGTGGAGAAATATCGATACATCGAACTGAAAACTCTGTGCAGTTCTCTGAACCGGTCACAATCAATTCTTCAAATCTCCCAAAAGAGTCTGTGGATGTCCACGCTAATGATGGTGATGATATCGTCACTGTAAATCTTGATCCAAAGGTGGATATATCAACCAATGCTGAGGCATCGACTCCTGCTGTACCTTCGACACTAGAAGTACCGACGGAAGAACCTAGCATTTCATCAACTGCGATACCAATATTACTAATGAAAAAATCTCAGTCTTCAGAGAGGGAAGAGTGTAATAACGAGACTCTAAAAGGAATGAAATTCCAGGATTATTTGCCTATGGAAATGTTGAAGAAGGTACACCAAACTCTGAAATCTCAACCGTCTACTTTGAAGGGAAAAATTCGGTTTTTGAAAGGGTTTGAGAAAGATTTGATTTCAGAAATTGGTGAGCAAGTTTCCTTGCATTTTTCAAGCATTTCCATTACGATTTTCTGATTGAATAAGTGTTTTCGGTATTATTCACAGAGGGACGACTCGGTACAGCCTTAACTCCGCCGAGGCGAAGAAGAGGTACTCATGACTATTATGATCACGATGATGGGGAAATGGGTTTCCCATCTCTCGAAGGAGCTCTAATGGCAATATCGTTTTTAACTTTTGCCGTTTACCTTGTGCGACTAGTCATGGTAAATAACAGCAAATGTGATTCTTGTTAGAGATAATTAGGACTATCTTAGATATAGTTATAAATGAATTACAGGTTTGCTGTGATATGTTAAGCCTGATTATATGATTTTATTATTGACTGGTAATTTGCGATACTCTGTTCTAATAATTTTAAACATCGTTTCATTATCTACAGCTGTTATTCCGCAATGTTAACAACAACACGACTACTGCTACGGTACTTTTTGGTAGAAACCGAAGATCGACCGATACTATAAATCAGAAAACTCAAGAGATTCTAAATTATCTTAATAATTTTGATAAAAATTAGCGGCTGAGAAAGAGCCTTATGTCATTTTTATACAATAATTTTCAAACATTTATTTATTTAGGTGGTAATAGTTGATAACCTTAAAAGTATTAAACATGTTAATTGTTATCATACGTGTGTACAATTTTTTACACTCATTCAATAGTTAATAAACAATGTTTATATTCAGAAATTACGTTCAGATATCTAATCTAACAATCTTTTATTAATATCAAAGTGCTTAGTGCTTACATGCATACATACAATATATCTTATCTCCGCTAAGGTGAGTAAAGAGTTCAGAATTCGTTTTTTTAATCTACAATAATCATTAATATCTAAGCGTTGTCTATGTATCTTATGTTTGTGAATGAATTTAGTTGCATCTAGAAACATTCACGGACTATATTTAGCGTATAATCAAAATTATTTTAATTTTTACCCAACTCTACACAATTTGTCGTAAAGTTTTGGTCATTTGTATTTGGCGGTAATTGTTAGTCATTATTGTCATAAGTCGAGGATCGAAATCTCGCATATCTACGATACAAATCTTTTGAACTTTTGATAAGTGAAAGTTTTTACTCTGTTTTAAAATCAAAGCTGCATAGTTTTCTTTCGATAATCCTTATCTGACCGCAGATAAAAGGGAAGGGTAAAAGTTCTGTCTTAAATATTTACTTGACAAACGTTCCTTCGTTACACAAAATATGGACGCTACATCTATTGAAACAGCGAAATCTTCGCATTTGAAAACTTACGATGGTCATATTCAATACGGAACAGCCGGTTTCAGAACAGAGTAAATTAATAAATGTTAATCAACATTATTGTCTTACTAACATACTAATTTAATTTATTTATAAACTATTCAACATATAATACGTAGTTTTGTATATCAACTCAATGTATAACCTATAATTTCGCCAACCTTCTGTTTCATATTTCGCCTCCAAATCTTTGCAGATCGGAAATCCTCGATCATGTTATGTTCAGAATGGGACTTCTGGCTGTGTTGAGGTCGAAAATGAAAGGAGGTAAGAAAGCTCATAATTCTCATAAAAAATCCTGAAAGTTTGATGGTTATCAAGATATTCATACTTCCAAAGAAACACATTTCTGGCTCCCCTTTCCAAACCCCTTGACTAATTTCACTCAAATTCAGTGCCTGATCTAAAAATTATTCGAAGTATTCTAGTACCAAATTTTATCAAAATTCGCCTACTTGATCAAAAGTTATCCAAACATTGGACGGAGAGCGAGAAGAACTAATTGAAAACAATTTTAAAACCGATTAATAACTGCTCCCCTATCTGCCTCATAAATTAATTTAATAATCGTCCAAGAATCGAAATCCTTTGTATAAATTTCAGCGGCAATTGGTCTGATGATAACGGCGAGCCATAACGAAGAGCCTGACAATGGTGTAAAGCTGGTAGATCCAGCTGGTGAAATGTTAGAACCATCTTGGGAAAATATTGCAACAAATTTAGCTAACGTTGAAGATACCGAAGTAGTATCAATGCTAGAAAATATCATAAGTAGTCATAATATTGATGTTAATGCTTCTGCGACGGTGATAATTGGTAGAGATACTAGAGCCAGTAGTCCTACTTTAGCAACCGCTGCTATTGACGGAGTAAAAGCTCTGCAAGGAGTGTTTAAAGACTTTGGTGTAATAACAACTCCACAATTACATTATCTTGTTGTTTGCACTAACACTAATTCAGGATATGGAGTCCCTACCCTGCAGGGATATTATCAAAAACTCAGCAATGCTTTTAAACAGATAAGAGGTAGCTCAGCAAGCAATGGAAATTATACTCAAAATATTGTTATCGATGCTGCGAATGGTGTTGGTGCTATTGCAGTTAAAGAATTTCAAAAGTATTTGGGGGATTCCATTCTAATAGAACTTCACAATGATGGAAGCGGAAGATTAAACTATATGGTAAATTTTCTTGCTGAAGTAATTTCAAATTTTATATCCAATTCTGCTCTTTATTCGAGATAAGAGCAGAAATTTTTGGTGCTGACTTTTCAACTATTAATCGTTATTTCTTAGTTAATATTACTTTGAATGATGGCCAGTTTCTTTGTTCATAAAATACATTGACTATATTTGTTCAACGACAGTGTGGAGCAGATTTTGTTAAGGTCCAACAACGGCAGCCACTAAACGTACCGTTGCAACCAAATGTAAGGTGCGTTAGTATCGATGGTGATGCAGACAGAGTTGTATATTACTACACCGATGAGCAAAAAAAATTTCACTTATTAGATGGTGATAGAATAGCGACATTGGTAGCAAGTTATTTCAAAAACTTGCTTGAAGAAAGTGGTCTCAGCTTAGAGCTCGGCTTAGTGCAAACTGCCTACGCGAATGGAGGTTCAACGGACTATATTTCTAAAGTTTTGGTAGGTAAATTTGATAAAAAAAATGTTAAAAGAGTTGATAAATTTCATTACAATACTTCAAAGAGACAAAGGATTAACAGATCTTTATTAATTGTAGAAAGTTCCAGTCGCTTGTGTCTCAACAGGCGTCAAACATCTACATCACAAAGCTCTTGATTTCGACATCGGAGTTTACTTTGAAGCAAATGGTCACGGTACAGTTACTATCAAGGATACTGCCTTGGAAGTAATTCGTACTGCTGTTAAAGATACAAGGTGACAATTTGTACTGTAAATCTTGAAGAGGGATAGGTGTAAGCAGTCATAATAATAATAATCCTAATCCTTGTAAACTATTTTTCGAATTGCAGTTTATCAGAAAGTGTACGAAGTGCTGCAACCAAACTACTGAATGCTATCGAAGTAATAAACCAAACCGTGGGTGATGCACTCAGCGATATGCTCCTCGTGGAAACTATTCTGCATTCAAAAGGCTGGAGCCTTGCAGATTGGGAGAAAACTTACACAGACCTGCCTAATAAACAATTGAAAGTGAAAGTTGCTGACCGAAATGTTATCACTACAATAGATGCTGAGAGAAAATGTGTAACGCCTATTGGTTTGCAAGACAGAATTGATGAGTTAGTTGCGCAGTATTCTAGAGGCCGTTCTTTCGTGAGGTATTATCATCAGAAATGTGATTTAAGTCAAACATTACATTGCCTTAACAAATTTGAAGAACATACCTGAATAAAATTTGTTTTTTTATAGGCCATCAGGCACAGAAGACATTGTCAGAGTGTATGCAGAAGGTCAAAACGTTACTGAAGTAGACAAATTAGCTGCCGAGGTATCGCTGGCTGTTTATAGATTAGCAGGAGGAATTGGGTCTGAACCAATAATACCGAATTAGAGAGAAAAAATTTTATCCTATTAAAATTCAGAGAATTAATTGATGAATCACTCAACTGGATGAAACATTCCAGACATTCACATTGACTAGTTTTAATACGCTCAGGTTTAATCAAACATATTATGGAATGAAATTTATTCATATATATTTTTGTTACACAGAGTATAGACATTATTTAGCGATATGAGAAAATATCGTTTCTTACATTGTATAGCAATAAGGTGATGGTATTAAATCATTATATATTATGAAAGATAAAATATGTGATGATGGATAAAATCTATCATTTGTACAATATTTTCCATAATCTTTTATTTTTACGTACTTGGATTGATCAGAGTAACTCTAATGATAATTTTTATAACACTCTGATGTAAATTTCATTCGAAAATAAGTTCAATCAACATGGCTTTGATATACTGTTTTCGATTGACAAACAACTGTGTTGTCAACTGATCTGATCCATATTTGTATTGAAAAAAAAATGTTAATTTTGGCTGTTAATTAAATTTTGTAACCTGAATGATAAAAATTGTCAAACTCTGAAAACCAATCCATTTTCAAAATTATCAAAATCATCCGAACTTAAGAAAATTTTAAACGTGACTGCAGATCATGAGACAATAAAATCAAAGTCAAATTATTTAAAATCTAAACAAAAATAATTAAGAAGGGAGAGGAAATGGTGATGACTTTTCTATGAAAAAAAATAAATAAATACCTAATATAAAATAACACTTTTTATATAAATGAAGGAAACATTGAAAATATTTTGACGGTATCAAAAAATTCTGTTGCTAAATATTATAACAGATTCATTGAGAATATAAATTTTGACAATCTCAAGCCAATGGATTATTAACTTTTGATTGATACTCATGGATCTAAAAAAATATGGGACAAAAAAATTGTGGGAAATATTATCTCGTGTCCATGTAGTTTGGTCTTCAATTCTTCCAAGATTAGCAATGTTATTAGCTGAATGTATGGAAATTCGAGGAACTGAAATAGATCAACATTTTCTGATGCAAATCCTGCTCGTTAGTCATTGTCAATTATAATGACGAATTATAATCTGCTCAAAAATCTCCCTACGTAATAAAGTGCTATACATAGTGTTATTTTTATAAGAAACTAGGAAACTAACATAAGATTATGTTTTGAATATTTATTAATAAATTTCTAGTTAAAGAAAGAATTCTCGTATTTCGATGAAATATTATTAAAAATTATAAGAAACATTTATAAGCGGTTGATACATACATAAAATAAAATAAAATAAAATGAAATATAATTCATATCAATTATTTATTGTCTACTGAATTATTTTCTGTATATCTTATCGGTTTTATTTGCTTATCCTTTTTTTGGTGGCATAATATTGTTGATCGATTTTCAAATAAATCATAAATTTATTGCTAATGTTCTACTTATTAGCATAATCATTTTTAACAATAATTTGAAAAATCTCGACAAAAATTACGCCAGTTTG
Source organism: Macrophya alboannulata (assembly GCA_949628255.1). Lineage (NCBI taxonomy): Eukaryota > Metazoa > Arthropoda > Insecta > Hymenoptera > Tenthredinidae > Macrophya > Macrophya alboannulata. The sequence goes on from OX451208.1 coordinate 33,345,081, forward strand.
TTGAATTTCCACGATTCTTCTTTACCGACACTTTTGACAAGTCGAATTCACGATCGAACTATAGCGACGCTGGCGGCAAATACCTTCAAAAAACTGTTTATTAAACGAAAATAAAGTTCTTATAAGTATTTAACAAAGAGCTACAGAAGACCTTTACATATTTATCAATTTCGTAAATAAATTCATTGAAGATATCAGCCACATCACGCGGTACTTATAACACGGGATATTCATACATCTTCATATCAAGTCGCCGTTAAGGTTAATTGGTGAGTGTAGATAACCTTTTCTAATTTTTGCCTACTTGTCGTGAATAATTTAACTGACAAATAGAATTAAATAGAAAAATTCAGGCTTCACCTATCTCGTAAAATTTTTTCTGCAATCTTAGGTTCTTTAGATTCTCTTGAGTAGACAAAACAAAGTTTTCGTACCAGCACTAGACGCACATTCTTATATCAACAGGTAGATACAATAGGATATACTACACTTATCTAATTATTTATCAATATTTTCATACAGCGATATGGAGGAGATAAAATTTGAACCGATGAAGACCGTTGGACAAATTCAAACCACTAATATAATATTATCTAAGATGTATGGAGTACCAAGACCTAAAAATAATCTAGAATTATCATCTGAAGTTGTATCAAAATTATCCGATGATAGACCTTTGCCATTTCTCTGTAGACTTTGTGCTACGAGAGGCAAAGACATGGTGAATATGTTCGGCAATAATAAATTGCACAAAAATATAACAGAGAAGATTAAAGACTGCGGTCTACCGATTGTGGTAAGACTTTGATTTAGAAGAATCTTATCAGAAATGTATTACACTAAGTTCATACTTTGGATTGATTAGATTATAGACAAAAAAATAATAAAAAATGAAAGATAAAAAATGATTTTTGACAACAGTTATGCCGTAATGTAATTTTAATCGTTTGTTACACAGGTCAAGAAGACTGATAATCTGCCAAAATATGCCTGTCGAATTTGTCTGGGTAAATTAGAACTGTGTTATCAGTTTCATAAAACTGTAGCAGAGGCTGAACAGCAGCTCCTTACATATAATGGAGATAAAAAATCAAGCAAAATTAAGGAGGCTGAAGAATGTCGTCCAACTTTTCCAGTATACAACGGACAACGTAGTGCAAGAAAACTTGCTAGTAATGGAAAAATATTAAAACCTTTGACTGAAATATGTCGTACAGATGATCTATGCAAAAGCAGTAGAACTAAGAATGCAAGTGATGAATGTAAAAAGTCAGATTTATCCACCAATTTGATGAATTCTAGCGGAAATTCAGCATTCCATGTTGGACAGAGTGACACGCTGAATAATTCAATGATCAAAAAACATTTGAGATCTGAAAAGGAAGAGGAGAAACCTGATTCTAACTTCTATTCCCCTCCGATTACCAGGAGTCAAAGTCAGACAGTCTGCAATAGGCAGAAGAAAAAAGAAACTAGAAAATTGACTAGCGATGATGATATCCTCTTTTGGGAAAAGAAATTTAAAGAACAAAGACCAAAGCTGAATGACTCAATGACGACTATGAATTTGGAAAAAGAATTAAGGCCTGAAAAAGAAAAGGAAATTTGTAATTCTGAATTCTATTCACTTCCGATTACCAGGAGTCAGAGTCACACAGTTTCTGATAGTATGAAGAAAACAGAAGCCAGAAATGATTCCAGTGATGATCACTTCTTTTGGGAAGAGAAATCTGCGAATCAAAGCCCAAAGCTGAACGACCCAATGAACACAATGAATCTAGGAACAGAATTAGGGTCTGAAAAGGGAGAGGATATGTCTGATTCCAAATTCCCTTCCCCTCCGATAACCAAAAGTAGAAAGCCCAGAGTCTGTGATAGCCCGAAAGAAGTAGAAGTCAGTAAAGATAACAGCGATGATGACATTCTCTTTTGGGAAGAGAAATTTAAGGATCAGATTTTTCCTGACCAAAGTGTTGATTTCGATGGAATCATATGTAGAATTTGCGAGGCTACTTTTCAAACTGTTGAAAAATGCTACCTACACGCGAGCGTTCATGCTTGGATAAATTCCTATCCTTGCTGTCTTTGTGATAAAATTTTCGAGACTGAAATGAACTGGAAAAAACACGGTCTTGAACACATAGAGATTGACGAGTTTCAAAACAGAGAGACGATGCACGACTGTAATGAATGTGGCAAGAAATTTGTCTCAGAAGCGAGATTGAAGTTTCATAAACTTTTTCATAAAACTAGTGCTGAAATAATTCCCACTACTAAAGTAGCTCCAAGTTTACAGCAGTTGTGTTGGAATTTAAATCAACGTCTCTTAGCCGAGGCTAGAAAGGACCCGCTAGATGGACATCGAAAACAACACAAATGTACGGAGTGTGATACAGTTACGGATTCGGAGAAATCCCTGCAAGAACATATTCTGATTTCCCACAAAAAGCATGAGGAATTTTGTTGCAATGTATGCGGAAACCAGTTTAGGTATATAACAATCTTTTACAGGTTTTATACTGAATATAAATGTAAATAAATTGATCGATATACAAGTCATAGATGAATGAAATACTGGTCTGTTTAGCATATTCAATACTCTGAATTTTTTTATTACAGAACTGAAGAACAGCTTAATGATCATCAAAGGAATCATAATCGTGCTTTCGAATGTAATTTAGGCAAGAGAAGATTTGATTCTAATGATGAATTGCAAGGTCATAAAGAGTCTCCCTGTAGGCCACTATCGACCGAAAATAAGTTTGAGACATGCAGGCGTGTGAGGATACACATAAAAAGGCAATATTAATTGCTGTTTATCAAAACTAAAAGTATTTCATATCTCAGATCCTATGCTCTTATCATCAAAACTGAGTGAATTCTGGCCAGGGTGTAAAACCCCAGTAATTTGCAATCTTTTTAAACAGTATCTTATTTATTGCAGAAAGGGCATTTGATTATTCATCTAAGAAGTCACACCAGAGAGCGACCTTACAGCTGTACCATATGCTCGAAGAAATTTATTACCAAGGCAGTGAGAAATAATCACTGCAGAAAGCACATTGGTGAACGATCTTTTCAATGTTCTGAATGTGAAAAGACGTTCGTTTGGGCAGAGTCGTTTAAACAACACGAAGCTTCTCATTCAGAAAATTTGTTTTGGAAATGTACTCGGTGTAATGGATCATGCAAGACATCAAAATCAGGATATAATCAGTTGAATTTACATACTAAAAGATTATACAAATGCGATCTATGCGAAAGTCGTTTTGAAGAACAAAGAGTCTTGCGAAGACATGAGAAAGCTAAGCAAGGAAAAATCGACAGAATGAAGTATAAAACTCGCTGTAAAATAGAAAGTATAATCCAAAATGTTTCGTGAAAAATAAATACATTTCTCAATTTTATATTATATCTGTTTTAATACATATAATACTGTTCTTACATGTATAGCGTATACGTGAAATTTTTTATTTTATTTAGAACCCTGTGCATTTATTCATATCTATATTTGTGATGAATCAGGAGAATAAAAACTAAGATTTAACACACATCATTTTATTATTATCATTTTTTTTCACCACTAAATTCACGCTTAATTTAATGTTATATAATCGGAGAATGTGTTAAATTTGATTTTGAGATTTGAAAAAATCGGCGGGAATTAGTAGGAAATTCGCAGCGCTACATGTGGACGAAATTAGAAGCATGTTAAAGAAAGTACTTCCGAAATCCGCGGTGGTTCTGCAGTCTGCTCTTTGCCTTTGCCAGCCTTTGCGGTCTGCTATTTTGACTTTGCGCTGTCTTGTCGTGGCCCGTATACAGTAAGGTGATAATATTCATCTAGTTATTATGCAATATAATAATATAAGCAATAAATGTAACGTATTAAATATCTATGTGACGTCCAGCCTGAATTAGTGACTGTACGTATGACTGAAATTGTTGTGATATATTTATAATATATTTTAAGGTTAGTTTCGTAAAATATCTTTTACATAATTCAATTTTTCATTTAATCTTAGATAAAGTTTTGATTATTACAGAATCATGTCGCCGTCCTGGTAAACTTGTGACATTAATTATATATCATGTTATTTACTTTATATACTGCTAGACATTGTCGAAATTTAACATGTCTATCTGTTCCGAAGATACTCAATACCAAGGTGCGTAATATTTTTATTATTTTATTACAAAATTTGCAAGCTTAACATTAATGAATATTTTTTTTTTTTTTTTCTCAAAGAAATTTAATTATTTAATTCATAGAGAATTCATGAATCGCAATTCACAAAATAAACAAGAAACTAAATTCGTATAAAGATATCGAGGAACATTATTTAAAAACTTTGAATAAAAGCAAATAATTACGAATCTTAATTTTTTTTTTCTTTACAGTATTCGGCCGGCGTGGTGAAACCAACAGCTTCGGTATCCCCGGTAGAAAGAGAAGGGCCATGTTTAACTATAGGGGAAAATTATCGGAGTCGAAAAGTAGCCATGAGTATTTCTGTTGGGACGAATGCAGCCGCCCCTCGTTTGGCAGTTGATAAATCGGCAAATTTTGAAAACAGTGTTACTAGTACCAGCTCAGTAAAACCAAAGCCAAAAGCCATACCGGAACCAGAATGGAGGCATATTCAAGTAGAGACTTCTAAATTATCTACACATTGCTTGATGCTTTCTAAGATCAGATTAACGTGTAAGTAAATAATAGTGATAATAGTAATGTTTGAAATCAGAGAGCGATATATTAATCGATGCAGAAATTGTTCATTATCTACATTTTTTTTTTTTTTATTACCAAACATTTTCACATTAAGAAATGTTTTTTTCTTTGCTTCAGCTTTAGTGGTAATCACAACTATGGGTGGATACGCGCTAGCTCCAGCAGCCTTTGACATTCAAACTTTCATTTTATGCTCGATAGGAACTGGCCTTGTCTCCGCCACAGCTAATTCTATTAATCAATTTTTTGAAGTTCCATTTGATGCTCAGATGTCAAGAACAAAAAATAGGGTCTTGGTTCGTGGACATCTCACGTAAGCATATTTGTCAATAGGAATTATTTAATTATGCCCATTCGGGATTAGAATTGATTCAGAACTCTGTATTGAAGCTAGTCAAAGTTTAATGAGATAATTTTACCATTTATTGTTTTACTCTGAGGAATTCTATTTGTTCGAATTGTTAACGTAGAAGGTGACTTACTACTTACGAATAACTACACAAACTGTACATTGATAATCCTAAACTTAATTAGGGACTTAATATCAATAGGCCAGCACATGCAATTGCATTTGCAACGGTGTCAGGTGTTGCGGGACTCTCTACGCTGTACTTAGGAGTCAATGGTTTGACTGCGGCTTTAGGAGCTACAAATCTTATTCTCTACACTCTTATTTACACACCGATGAAACGTGTCAGTATTCTCAACACTTGGATTGGATCCATTGGTAAATATCAAATTTATTTAATATCAGCACGCTAAATACCAGAGGAAATGGTTTTTCAAATTTCAACAATATCTACATTATCCACAGTATTATGAGGTTCAATCTTTATTAACTGCAAATTTATGATTACTACAGCAAATATCAATCATGCGTAATAATTCTATACCTTCATGCAGTAAAATTCTATCAGCAAATTTTGTTTTTTTACTGCTATAAAACATTATATTTCAACAATACAGACATTGTATATTGAGGAATGTTCTTAACTTGTGATTTTACCCAAAAATCAGCGAGGCAAAACTGCGAAGAGCATTTATTTTTTTTATCAATTCTTATGTGTTATAGTTGGAGCAATCCCACCATTAATGGGATGGGCAGGCTGTGCTGGAGATATTACTGCTCCTGGTGCTTGGATTATGTCTGGTATGCTGTACGCATGGCAATTTCCACACTTCAATGCTTTATCCTGGAATTTGAGGCCTGATTATTCTCGTGCTGGATACAGAATGATGGCTGTAACTAATCCCGGATTGTGTCGCAGAGTTGCGTTAAGATACACAGCTGCTATTATGGCTCTATCGTATTTAGCTCCTGCTTTGGACGTTACAAATTGGTGGTTCGCTCTAGAATCAACGCCGCTGAATGCCTACTTTTTATATTTAGGTAAATATAAAATGTTACGTTTCTTTACTTTATTCAAATTGAAAGGTTTTCAGTCATAATAACAGCCAAACTGATTGTAGTAGAATTATCGAACAATATATGCCAATAAAGCGAGTTCGGTAGTTTGATTTTATTGATGGTTTATCTCTGATAGTTGGATTCAGAATTTATTTTATTATTTTACAACTTTGAAAATTGCATTTCATTGAAATTGGACTTTATTTTTGTTCACAGCTTGGCAGTTTAACAAGCAATCCGACAGTGCAAGCTCGCGTAAATTGTTCCGGTTTTCGTTAATACATCTACCAGTTTTAATGTTGCTAATGCTTTTGAATAAGAAGTATTTAAGTAACGAAGTGGACTCTACAAGTTCTGTACCATCTGATGCTCCGAAAGACCAAGGAAGTTATTTTGCTTTTTTAGCAAAGCCAACTACTTTGAAAGCATCTACTGCATAGTAGAATATTATTCAATTAGAAAATGTTGTAATTTTATGAGCGATAGTACAAAAAAATTACAGTTTGTAATATAATGAGTATTTCAATCACGACATTGTAATTTAATATGCATCATGTAAATATAAAAATCAATATTAAATACCGTCTTCATATTCGTTTTAAAAGAATCATTTTTTAACAACGTGAAGAATTCATATTGATTGCACGGAGCCCCTCGATCGTATTACTTTTGATCCATTTTGACGTTAATCGATGTAGAATCGTTTGTTGGTGATTGATGGATCATTTTCACAATGAAAAATTGGATATTTTCCAAATAATCGCAGAAAAAACAAAAAAAATGCAATCTAGATATCTTCTACTTTTCCGAGGCTTATCCCTTAAGGGGGGACCAGCACTCGATTTTTACCGACATAAACTATTATCTCGATTTTCTCCTAAACGGTGATCTCAAATTAATAGTCCGTTTGGCAGACGATAATTCGAGAAGAATAGGTTGTACCTAGCATAGAAATTTAACTGAAATCGAGAAAAATTTACTTTTTATGCATCGTAAGATGTGGACGTGTCACGTGTTTTGACTATTATCGGAGCCTACGCGTCATTGATGCGAAAAAGTGAATAAGAGCGCCATTGCGATTGAAATGCCGAACACGATCATCTAAAAACGTTTTTGATTCGGGCGATATTAACGAGCTATTTTGTATTCTCGTCATTAGTAATAATTATCTGTTCTCAATCACTCGGAAACACATGTTTCCCTACTTTTCGCAACGCCTAGCTGATCCCGCCAGAATTTAAACCGACCGGTGGTGACGTCATGCAAACTTTCAACATGGCGGCTCGCGCAGGCACGAACTTGTCCGCGGCGTCGTGGCGACCGGCGTCAGTCGGCGTCAGGCAGCGGGACGGAGCGGGTTGGGGTGTCGCTTGTGGCTCCGTAAGTTAATTATTTTCTTCGTAAGTTAATTATTTCCTCCATCAAAAGCTCGGAGGATATTAACAATGAGAAAAAGAAAAATAAAGTTATTCTTCTGTGCCGGAACCGGCGCCGGGGATAAAAAAATTACTGACTGGTGAATTGCAAGTCACGCTACAACGCCGGTGCGTAATTTTGATCAAAATTTTCTCAAAAAAGTTGGCAGTGAAGAAGTTTTCTAAATCAAATTTTCATATCTAAACCCGTACAAACTTTTCTAACCTAAAATTTCAAAATTTTTCACCGCAAAAAGTTCGAACAAAAATCCAAACTTTCTCAAAGAGGTTATGTCCTTGTGCTTGAAAACCGTCGCTGACGTGTGAAAAAAAGGTACGAGTAGTTTAATCTTGGTACTGCACGACCGTTAGGAATAAAATTCAAGTCCGAGCATGTAATTCATCCCTGCAAAACCATTTTAAAAAAAAAAACATACATTTCCGAGACGGAACTTTTTCACTCGCTGCGCCGTCGAGTGTTTTGACGGTTCATCTGAATATTGAGCCAGCGTCTAATTTGCTCGATTGAATTTATGTTCATCGTCCAGAAAACCGTAGTTGGCGTGTGAAAACAGACGAGAGTAGTTTACTCTTGGTACTGCACGGCCATCAGAAGTAAAATTCAAGTCTGAGCATGTAATTTAGTTCCGCGCTAAACCCTTTCACAAAAATATACATTTACGAGACAAAATTTTGTACTCGTTACGCCGCCGATTGTTTTTAGCAGTTGCCTTTGAACATTATTTTTACTTGTAGGTAGATAACAATTGTGTATCTTTTGACAAAATTATTATAAGACTTGTTTAGATTCAATAATACCGTGGAATTATTGATCTCTGTATAATAATTATATACAATGTGCAGAAAGTCTTAACGAGAAAAATATAAAGTAAAGACAAGCGAGCGGGTCACATAGACCGAATGTCGTTATTTGGACCAAATTCGAGAATAATTAGACAACCGTCATCCACTTGTATTGAGAATTTGACTGAACTTTTAATGTACCGACAACCTTTATTGATGGCAAAATGTTTTTGATTACAGAGACTGAATGCAGCAGGTCATGAATGCAGCTCTCAGACGATTTGAACAGATCAAATATCGCCGATGAAACGAGAAAAGGTAAGGCGGTAATCGTAACGTTAGTTCTAGCTTCTTTCTTTCACTTCTGTTGGCGAATTTTTAAATCATTAAATTGAAATGAATACATTAAAGAAATTTTAATGTATTCATTTATTCATTCAAATTACACAGCATAAATGTTCGGCTTTTTTGTTTTATCTCGAAAATATCGCAACACTGATTGTACGAGTAATCGATTGATAAATTTTGTCAATTTTTTTCTGTAGCAGTGCAATGAGTGTCGCCAATATCTCCCAATTACATTCCTGTGGGATCCAAGGGAGACCGAATACCAAAACTAAAATTGATTTTATAGCGCTTCGGAGCAGGTAAAATGCAATAATTTGAGTGATGATCTTTTCAAGAAATATATGGACTAATAATCAGTATAATATAATCATGGCCCTAAATTTTGATTGACTAATTGAAGCATTGTCCTCACAGATAAGCTCCTATGGATATATGACTGCTTCCTACATGTATTCAAAATCAAATTTATACGAAGTTTATTTCCAATTTTACTCATTTCTCATCTCATTTCACAGAATATCGTGTCAGCAGGCCAATCCTGGCAATTAGAGCAACTAAGAGGATCGGAAGATGACTTGGCTGAAACTGATCGTATACTGATGGAAGAAGGTGAAACAAGGACTCTATTCGTCTGAAAAACCAGAGAAGGTGAGATTACAGATGTCTTGAATAAACATTTCAAAGAATTGTAAATTAGTGAATCCATAGAGAAACTGTAAACTCTGGAATTTGTAAGTTTATTTTTACAATCGAACTTGAATTTGTCTGTTAGGTGATGAATTTGTCTTCATTCAGACGAGTACGTGGTCAGATGGTGCAAGACTATGGGTGTGCATGAGGTGCGAAGGATCAGAAGGAAAGAAAGCTGCAGTGCAAGGAATGCACGGAATAATGAATCTTCGAACTTCGTATTTTATTTAAGAAATTAGAGAGATACCTAGATAAGATTAGATTAGGATCATAAGCATAAGCATAGCGTACAGGTACATTACACGTACTATCGATCGTGTATTTGTATTTGTATTTTATTTTAGAATTGAGAGAGATACATAGATAGAGATTGAATTGTTAATACTTGTATTTTTCTATAATATCATTAATTGTCGCGGTAATTCGATTGGAATTTTATGTAAATCAAATCTGTCGAGGTCTGGGCCCAAGGGGACCGTCAATCGGACCTTCCGAGGACGGCTCTCGCCAGATATTTTATTGAAGTTATAATTATGAATAATTATGTATGAAGTTAATAGAAATATTAATATCAATATAATTATGAGAAGTTATAATTATCAATAATAATTCAATTCTTACTCGATCTTGAAAACTTAACTTTTGAATTGGATATATTTTATATCGTTGAAAGTAGAGATATCTACGTCCTTTGTTACTTTTTATAGAAAATACTTGTAGTAGGAGATTTAATTTCAAATCGATTCATCTCTCTAGTTTTAAAATATTAGATTAGATTAGATTATTATTATAAGCATAAACATAGCGTACAGCTATGTACATAAATAACTAATGTATGTATGTATGTATGTATGTATGTATGTATGCATGCATGTATGTATGTATGTATGTATGTATGTATGTATGTATGTAATACATTGACAATAAGAAATATTGTATCAATGCTGCAGCAATAAATTCCCAGATATACCTATAACTAATTACTTCGTCATTTTCCACTCTCCCCTTCCTGCCACTCTTTATTTCAGGTATTGAACACGGCCTAATTTTTCGATTTACAGCAATTTTAAACCGAAAAACTAGCTGGTCCTAATGATGTGGTTGCATGCAATGTGGCTCCCAATTTTTCCCGCCAAAAATTTCAGCACACCTCCTCGGGTCAGATGTTCTCCTGATACCAGGAGCAATTTTTTGACTTGAAATTTAAAAAAATTCTATATATCGTAAGCGAATAAGACATGCAGAGAGACACATCTATACGAATGCATGCTTGCTTAGACATACACTCAGGGGGTTTTCCCGCCAAAAATTTCAGCACACCTCCTCGGGTCAGATGTTCTCCTGATACCAGGAGCAATTTTTCGACTTAAAATTTCTGAAATTCTAAATTTCTGAAATTCTAAATTTCTTAAGCGCATGAGACATGCAGAGAGAGAGAGAGATAGAGACACTGCATGCTCGCACGCTCTATGCTCCTGATTTTTCCCGCCAAAATTTCGGCACACCTCCTCGGGTCAGATGTTCTCCTGATACCAGGAGCAATTTTTCGACTCAAAAATTTCAGAAATT